>ML814538.1:183162-194061 GCA_009831015.1 Picea engelmannii | reverse complement strand
TTTCTTTGGCAGTTCCTAGGTGCATAACTTTTACGAATTCTGCTTCTGCAAGCCCACTCAAGATAGCATTCATAGCCTTAGCGTTGAAGCTAAATTCTAGTTTGTCATCCTTATTGGCTAGCACAACTGGCTTTACATAACCAATATTTACCACATCCCATACATCTGCACCTAAAGCCATTATGTAGGTTCTCATTCTAACTTTACAGAAGGCAAAGTTTGTTCCATTGAATAGAGGGGCCTTATTGGTTGAATTTCCTTCATGGCTTGACATGTTTGAGCTCTAGGATCTACCCTTAGATAAAAGGGGCCGGCTCTGATAGCAATTGTTGGACAACTGAGAGGGGGGGGGGTGAATCATTTGTTACTGTGCTTAAACAATTATGCTTCTTTTAACCTCTTTGCAGAAACACTGAATGATGATCACAATAATGCAGGGAAATAAACAATGGCACATTCAACATCAGTCACATATATGAGAAACACAGAGACAAATATTTTCCGAGGAAACCATACAGGGTAAAAACCTCTTTTTCTTTATATGATAAGTAATAGTTACATTCTTTACATTATAATACATATGAGCACCAACTCATAATGAGGCTACAACCTCAATTTTGCAAGCTGCTTCTTGCTGAGAGCACCAACTCTTTGTTTTCTCTAGCACCCACTAGAAGGAAGCACCAACTCCCTGGTTTCTCTAGCACCAACTAGAAGGAAGCACCAACTCCCTGGTTTCTCTAGCACCAACTAGAAGGAATCACCAACTCCCTGAGTGTTTCTAGCACCAACTATATGGAAGCACCAACTTCCAATCATACAGGCACCAACCTGTATGATAGAGAACAAGAGTTCTCCCTTGCACCACCCTGCCACCCTGGTTTCTCTGGCTGCAACCAGATGGAAGCTACTACTCCCTGTGCCCAAGCACCCACTTGAACCTATGAGGACAACAATCCTCCCTAGCACCTCCCAACCACCCTGAAATATAAATCTTTGTTACTGAAACTTATTACAGTGATATAATGTTCAACAATGGCTTACCAGACTCATCACTGTTCTGCTGCATTTCGTTGCTCTGCCTACCTCACTGCCTTCCTGCACACCTGACTTGCGCTGTCTGTTCTTTTGCATTTCAATATTTATGCACCATATCCTTTCAATGCAACATTCCTCTACTGTGCATTTCTGCTCCTGCGCTCTGCCTCCTTGCACACCCCTGAATTCTCCTCCACAACGACAACACCCACTCCAACAACAACCCCATCTCTTCTCTGTACCGTGTACTTATAGATTCTATGCCCTTTGTGCATTCAATATTTTCCATTCTTCTCCATTCTCATACCACGCCAATCTCGTCCAAATCTCAAGTGCTCTGCGCGATCATCATCACGACTCTTCAACTTTTCTGGCAGTTCAACCCCTGTGTCTATCATCACTAGGTGTTAAGCCGAGATTCCTTTTTCCCTCTGTCAGTTGAGACTCTTTGTCTTCTCTGTTACAGTCGAGCTCATCCTTTTTGTTTTAGTTATGAGCTCAAACCCTCATCCAGCTGTCAATTTCTTCCACGAATAGTCTTGATTCCACTGGCAGATTCCATGTGACTCTTCAGCTCCTCTGGAAATCACACCGAAGTCTCTTCGCATCCTCTGGTAGAGACCATCAATGGTTACTAGCAGTTTCACTGTGTCGTGCAACAATAGCCCTCCGATCTTGTTCAAATTCACCTGTATCATTGGATTGAATCCATGGGATCTTGCATTCATTTCAGCATTTCGACATTCAACAATTTTGTGCTGAGTGTCTCGACACTTCATTTCGCGATCTCCGAAGTTCCGATACAGAACGTTTCTATACTAGCTCCTTCCCTAGTATGACTATGGTCATAACCAAGGGCCTATGGAAAAAGCACTTTTCCCGAATTCACGTTTCGTGGATCTGGAGATGTGGCATCTCGACTTTCCAAGTCGCGATCTCCGAAACCCCCAAATGGAGCTTATTTGGACTGACTCCTTCCCTTCTCGTGACCATGGGCTGTGATCACAGCCTTATGCATAAGGCGCTTTCGCGATTTCACATTTCGTGAGTCTGGAGATGAGACATCTCGACTCTCCAAGTCGCGATCCCCAATACCCCGAAATGGCATGGGATCAACGGTCCTGATCAAAGCTAGATTCAACGGCTGCAATTGAATCGCAATTTCGCATATCACGAAATCGACATTCTTGTTGCATTGTTTACTTGCTTCTCCATGTTGCGATCCTTGAAACTCTAATATGGAGTTAGATCAACAGTCTATATCTGAGCTTGATTCTACGGCTGTGATTGAATCACAATTTCGCATATCATGAAATCGACATTCTTGTTGCATTGTTTACTTGCTACTCCATTTTGCGATCCCCGAAACTCCGACACGGACTGGAATCAACGGTCCAGATCAAAACTTGATATGACGACTCAGATTACATAGCGATTTCGCATATCATGATATCGAAATTCCTGATGTTAATAATCTTTGACATGTTCAACTCGTGATCCTCGAAACTTCGACATGGAATGGGATCAATGGTCCAGATTCAACCTCGATCTGATGGCTTAGATTAGATCGCGATTTTGCATATCGCGATATCGAGATTCCTAATGTTAATAATCTTTGATATGTTCAACTTGCGATTCTCGAAACTTCGACATGGACTGGGATCAACGGTCCAGATTCAACCTCGATCTGACGACTCAGATTTAAGTTGCGATTTCGCATATCGCGATTACGCCCGCTTCTCCTTGTTATACTTAAAAAAAGGTGTGCAGGTTCTCCTTGATCCAACGATGGTCGGGTCCTGCATTTGGATCTAACGTCTGAGATCTATCCTCTTATTCAGCGCTCTTCTTGTCTATATTCTGATCTGACGACCCTCATTCTTTTGGGAATTTTGAATGAGATCCAACGATCAGAAATGCTTCTCAGGCCTTCGATCATTTTATCAATGTTGTGTTGCCTTCGATCATTCGATCTTCCTGAACTTATCTTCTATCTGCCTATTGATCATCGTTATTGTACTCAAGCCATCATCAGTGCTGTACTTGCCATCAATGACAAGCATATGCTGCCTGTTAAACATTTTCCAACATAGGGAGGGTAAGAAAATGTTCGAAGGTAGCACTGTTTCTTTTCCTTAAACTAAGAAATAGGGAGAGATTCCTAAGGAAACCTTTGGGGTAAATTGGTTGTCCCATAATGCGTTGAACAATTGATTGTACCAATTATGATGGTGGTTAGTGATTGTTTTCTTTATATTTAGAATCAAGTTATTTTTTTTGATATGGCCAAACCATTTTCTTGTGAGTAATATTTTTATCATCAACACACATTGTTTTCTCAGGAAATTTCCATCTTTTAAATTTTGTCTTGGACCTTTTTTCCTTGGAGGATGAGCTTGTGCATGGGAACAAGTGTCATGTAGATGTCCTGTTTGGCGACAATTTAGTACCAGAATGTTGTATTCTTATAACTTAGAACTTGATTCCATCTAAAATATTTTCACTTGAGAAGCAATTTGTCCAAAATACTTTTACTAAGGTCCATCTCAACAAAAATATGATCATATGTGGACAAACTCAATGTAGTGCCTCTTTTGATATCTATTTCCATATAGATACCCAAAGAGTTCCCAATATCCAACCTTACCTTGCTCTCACCTTCCAACCCTAACTTGGCATAACCTATCCTGATCATCTTACATACCCTATCTCATGTCAAAGAAAACTAAAGATCTCATGTCACAAGGGGCTATGGCATTATCTTCTCAACAAAACTTGATAGGTTGGGTTCAAAGAAAACTAAATATCTCATGTACATACATGTGAATCTCCACTTTATCTCCATAAGGTAAGAAGAGTATCATTTAGGGTCTTTGAAGGATTGGGTTGTGGATCATAAGAATCCTGACTTGGACACTACTTTTCCCAATTTTGATTTGGGTGAAGGTTCTTCTTCATTTGAAGTAGAGGGTTCTTCGAGTTCGACCCCATAAGGAGCTTCCAATGGCTCTCGTGCACCTAAGTGAAATTGTATATGATGATGTACAACTTGATGATCATTTTTTTAGAGAAATAAATTTCCCTCATTCTCCCATGTATTAAGCATTCATAACAAGGACATCAGTAACAAGGGATATTTTTTTCACCTTGGCTCCCCCACCAATTTCTCTGAATCTCTTGCGGAAGAGTCAGGAAAGAGAACCTATATTTTACAAGCCCTGCATCCTCCATATGCATCACTAGTAAATCAAATAATTTTGCATTCATTTTTTCCATGATTTGCTTCGACTCAGAACTCCCTTGCCATGTTTAATTTAGTGTTGTTCTGGGTTTAATGACACATATCTAGTTTTTATGAGTTTTTTGCATTCGGTTTCTTTTATGATCTCCATGGGGAAGGCCAAAGAGAAAGATGGTGTGCCTAGATTTATTTCCATCTTGCGAACCCAAATGGTATTCATAACAGTAGCACAACAAACCACACCACCAAAGAAATTGAGCAAGAAAACATCAACAAGCGGGTTTTTCGTCTATATGGGAATGTTGCATACTTGTTTATCCATATGGGAGAATACAGAGGAGGTCCAACCACGTTTGTTGTAGTTGGAATCACTTCTAATTATCTCCATGTTTTAGGGAAGCCACGATTTGAATGTGAATGGATCCCCAAGAATTCATATTCTAGAAGAATGAAGGGAAAGGTCTACAAAATGCTCCTAGATTGGGGCTATGGCCAAGTTTACAGAGTCATGGTTGTCAACTGCACATTTTCTCACAACGTGGGCACCGATGGAAATGGTGGAGACCTCATTATTAATCCATTCAGTGACAACGAATTTGGGAAACCAGAGGGGATCATTTCTCTCAACAAAGAAGATGGAACTTACAATGCCTCCATTTAAATCTAGTTAGCAATATTCTAAACTGGCAGAATGATAAAAAGTTGGCGGAGGTTCTAAAAGTGTAAAAGAATTAGGGAAATGTGGTGGGGCCACTGGGATCGTGAGTCTTAGATCAACAGTTGATATTAATTGTGGAGGTTGAAAGTGATCAGGGGTTAATTACTAAAGCATGTTTCGCAATGCAAACCGTGGTATAGCTGTTGGGGTACGTGTCGATACAAGGTTCATTGCAGAGGTCAAGGCGGTGTAGATGAAAACCACCCCCGACAACTTCCACAATCACACTTTATTTAAATAAAATAAAGGGTTTATATGTATATTATTTTCCAAAGTGCCAATGTGAGAAATATCGATAGATATTGCCGCTATCTCCGCAAACTGTCCTCCACTGCAAATTCGAAGACTATAGGTATTTATAAAGTGCTCCCAATGCCATGGAACAAACTAAAATTTCAAATGCGCCTTACTAGAACCCTGAAAAATAAAGAAGATTTAATTATTGATAGGGATTCTAATGTGTTCGCCCCTATGTTGTCTGTAAACACTGTCACTAAGTCTAGAAGTAGGTTAAGTGTGTTAGGAGTCCAAAATTCACCTTTTATAGATGTTAAATTGTCAATTTTTCGCTATTGTCTCGAACAATCATATTAATTCCCAAAATTCGTTAATTGGCATGGCACCCATTATTCTCATTTCGAAAGGATCATTGTGGATACAAATGGGTCTGAAAGTTTATGCAGGGTCGATACATTGTCAATTAGAGAGCCATTAGGGTCGAAAGGATCATTGTGGATACAAATGGGTCTGAAAGTTTATGCATGGTCGATACATTGTCAGTTAGAGAGCCATTAGGGTTACAAAAGGCTTTTGCACAAGGTTCTGAGACGTTTAATGAGATAGAAATGATTAGGTTTTACAGGGAATGTGAATTGGAAGTAAAAAACCAGTTTTTGTCTGTCATATTGTCAAACCATATCAGTCAATTGCAAGTTTGACATTGCCTTATAATGTAAATATCTTCATAGAAGAAGTGCATTTGGTTTGTTCACTTCTTAGTCAAATATTAGGGTTAGATAATGATTAACATGTTGTTGAATTCATGCTAGGTTTTCTTCTGAGAGTCTTCAAGTCCGAGTCAAGTCAGACAATATGCCTTACTTTTGATGAATTCCTAGCTAAGACAATCCATTCCTAGCTAGTGAATTTCCACTCTTTAAGACATTTCAGGTATCAAACCTATCTGCTAAGAATGATGGTAGTTTCAAATCATGAAGAACTAAAGCAGATGGTCCCATATTTCTCATTTGTATCAGCAGAAACAAATAAAATCACCATGTTTACTTTCATAAACAAAATCATGTAAAAAATCTATAGGTTAATCCATAATGCAGTTTTTCCCAGAGTCTTGGAGGAGATGAAGAACAAATTGCAATTTCACCAGCAGAACAGGGTTGGAGATTGGTTCCTATACAATAGTTCTACAACTATTAGAATTTATGGATTTCATGAAGCACCCTATATTTTGTCTGCTTTTCTTACCACCAGAATTTTTGCATTGGAATTTATTAGAAAAAGGTTAGTAATAGAATCAAAACATTTCATTAAGCTGCACAGTGAAACAAATATCAAGTTTCCATTTAATATAGGCCCTTTTGTTGTAAAAAAAAAGTCTTTCCTTCCAACAGTAGAAGAGATGTTGAAAGTCCAGAGTTTCCCAGAAGCAGAAAAGATAAGGTATGATCCTCATTAGATTATATCTAACAGAAGACAACAAAATAGAAATGCTCCATATGATCACCAAAAAATAGAAAGGCTAGATAAAATAACCAATTTGGAGATTTTTAAGGAAGGTGAAAAGTCAACTGAGATGCAAGAGGATGCAGGATAGGTCAAGTCTCACACAATTACTATCCAAACCCCTACTAAAGCTGAATTATTGAACAAAATAGGTTTTTCAAAGACAATAGAAATGGAGGTAGATGGGGAACAATCTGTCAGCAAAAGGATGAAGATTACTCAGGTAAAAGATATTATTTATTTAGAGGAAGAAGCACAGGAAAAAGATTAGGGAGGTTATGCTCTTGTTGAAAGGGATAAAGGTGAACCAGAAAGTAAAGATACTTCATTTTTTTTCCACAGTCAAAGGCATGTATTTGTAGATGTTCAAGGAGCTACATATAAATCAAAAGAATATCTCATTAAGTAGTATATAGAGAAGAAGACACTGGCATTAAAACAAGCTAAAAAATTATTCCCTAAAGTAAAAACAAAAAACTCAAGAGACAACTTCATTAATTACTGTTAGGGATCATGAGAATAATACTTTGAACATTGAAGTTGCATATGAAGACAAGGTGTCAGAGGTAAATATCATATATGACCATATCAATGCACCAGACAAGTTACAATTTCATAAGAAAACCAGTGATATGATTTATGCATATTTGTTGCGGCTAACATTGAAGAACTCTAAGTTGAAATCATTGGTGTCTAAGCTTGAGAGTCAATTGAAACAAGGAAAAAGAAGCTAACAAAGCTTGGCAGGTTCAAATCAAAAGATTTGAAACAATGTTTTTAGCTTGTGGGGCAGATCCAAAAAATGCTTAAGGAATGAAGAAGATTTTGGATGAAAAAGAGAATATTATTCAGACTCTCAAGAAGAAGATAAAAATTCCATCATCAGAGAATGTAAAAATTCCATAGCTTATAACAATTGAGCAAGAAAATGAATCACTACAACAAGAGGTGATAAGTTATAAAGCCAAAATGATGCAGCTGGAGAAGGATAAAGGGGATTGGCTCAAAGAAAAAGAAGAATTGATGGAAATAGTTTCCTTTGCAGGCCTCAATCATGAACATAATGTGTCTATAGAGGACAATGACCTAGTAAAATCCATGTCACAAATTAGCTTGAAAGATGGGGAAATAAAGGGGTTAAAAGAAGAAAATCAAAAGTTGAAGCAGTAAGTTGCTCAAAGGAGTGAAAAGACTGAGCAAGTCCAAAAAGAGAATGATTGTTTGCAAGAAAAGATTGCCAAGTTAAATTCAAGGATAAAATGAAAAGGTCCATTGCAAGGAGCCAAACATATTCTATGGGATTCTTTAGCAGCATATATCACTAAGTTTAGGCAGTATCTGAATTTTGTTGATGACAAGAATACTGCAATAGTTACAACTCGTAATAAATGTGCAGTTGTAAATGAAACATTGTTGAAAAGACCATTAGATTGGGCTCAAAATGAAATCAATCTACTGAATTCAGTTTCTAATGCAAATTTGCAGACCATCGAGGTCAAGAATAGGACTGCTATTATAATTTGAGCCAGAAAAATCATTGGCAAACATAATCATATAAATAATGTGCAAACAAAGACTGAGCAGATGGAATAGAGTGTGCAAGACATCAAGGACCTATTTAGTCATTTGTTTAACAAAGGTCTCCCTTATTTTTAGGGTGGTAGAGGTAACCTGATTTCACAAGAAGAATATAATGTATTTTTGTCTCAAGTTCGAATGGATCATTCAATGTTTGAAGACCTAGAAGGGGGGTTAAAATGGGTTACAATAGTTGATAAATTGATGAATGATTTCGAAGTTTTAATCCAATTTAGGAAAATTAGATTAGGTCTTCCCACTATTTTATATGCATCATGCATAGAATTATCAATTTTTGTTAAGGAAATGGTTGATTATGACATTCCTTCTGAAATTCAATGGAAATAAATTGTAATCTTAGGAAAAACAAAATACAAAATACCTGCTTCCAATTGACCTTGAAGGTTCATTCAAGTGGCATAGTACAATTCAAAGGAAATTCAACAAATCATTCAAAGATATCCCAAATATAAAGGAGAGCTCAGCTAGCAACAAAGTGTTAACAAATCCCATATATTTTGCAGGGAATATCTATTTTTGTAAAAGTCTCTTAAGATTGTCTCATTGAGCATTTTGTATATATTTTATAATTTTCGATGTAATGGGGGTTCGAGAGGGAGGAAAATGGATGATCTATATTGTAATATTTTCCCAAGATTAATGAAATTATCATGCAGAATTATCGAATGTTCTTACCAGAGATTCATGTGTTAATTCTCCTTGGTGTGTGTTTTCCCATGTGAATATGTATCTTTCTGAGTTTTTCCATTTAATGTAATGTCTTCAATATTTGAATGAATTTATATATTGTTGGGAAGTTGTTAAATGAAGAAACAAGAAAAAATATTGTTCAAGGGTTCCATGAAAATGAAGCACTCCTCACAATAGGTTATTTGAAATGTCAATTTCAATGTTAGCTTAGTGAGAGAAGGGAACAACACCTCAAGGGAAGTTAGATTTTAGAGAAGTTAGTGTGGTCATTGCATTTTTTCATCTTGGTTTCATTCTCCATTTATATTTTAAATCTCATGAAGCCTTTGTTCATACAGTGTCTCCATCCAATAACCATATTTTGTCTATTGAATCCATATTCTTGGTGAGCATAACAATGTGGAGTTGGAATATTGAGTCGTTTTATCTCCTGTAGTAAATCCATTTGCTTGATTTGGACAATCTATGACCTTTAGGATGAATGTGTCTCCTAGATCTCCCTATAGGTCATGGAGAATTTGCATGCCTATAGGCGTATACATTTGTGTATACAAAGACACAAATGGAAGGTACAAATATTTTTCAGTTAAGCTATAATTTTTTACAAATCAAAGAGTATTCCAAGCGACAAGTGCCCATTTCTTAGCTGAGTTGGTGCCCTGCCAAATAAAATTGCACTAGAGAGACTTGATAACTTTTAGTATTCTTTTAGGAGGTACCAGAGATGAAGAGATATAAATCAAGATGGCTTGAAGGACCAATTTTAGGAGAATTAGATTTCCAACAATGTTGAGGCCGACAAGTCCAACTTGTGAGATTTTTGTTAAGATGGGAGAGAAGGTCTTCCCAAGAACAATTGCAAACAACATTCTCCAAGAGAGAGGCACCAAGATATCTAGGTAGAAGGGAGCTCCTAGTAGAATGAATATATATATATTAAAACAATACAGTCTTGTCAGATATCTGACCCCTTGAGGTCGATGTCTGATATCTAATGGGTCTAGTGACAGGATGATCTGACTCCATGATGTTTGCATCCGATGGCCCTGCCATAGGTTTGACACCCCTGTGGAGTCGGATAACCAACACCTATGGGGCAGGAAGAGCGACGACCCAACCATTGGTTCGATGGCTATGGAAGTCAGATAATTGATGGTTGTAGGGACAATATGATCGCCGGCACAATCACTGATTTGACGGTTGTGGAATTTGGATAACCGACTGGTGCTATTATGTGTAGACTAACTGACAACGTCCCACTGACGCTTAAACAAAAAGACTTCTGTCAAATTTTAGACGTGTAACTGTCGAATTTCAAACAAATTAGCCATCGGATTTGAGGTACAAATATAGTTATGTGTGATTATGTTAGCCTACATGATTCTTATTATTGGTTCCCAAAGTCTTAACTAGGATGGTCCTTTAGTGTTTCGTCAAATTTAGGTCCTTGAGAACCATTAATTACGTATGAATTTATCACCTAGCAATATTTTCCACCATAAGAGATTTGTTAATGAGTAACACAAGTATTTATAACCACTTTATAAAAAATGAACTATTTTTACTTACATAGACTTCCTTAACACTTTAAAAAGTAATTAATCAAATTAAATAAATTATTACAATGATTAGTGCAATAATACACTCCAAATCTATTTGACTACTCAACCAAATTAAGAAAAAAATTATTTCATTTCATCAAAATTTCATAAATCTATCCAAATTTTGTTAAATAGATGCTAGAACCTAAAATATCTTTGTATAGTCTTCAACAAACATCTCCTATAATAAGTGGATTTATTGAATATTGTAAAGGTAATTGTAGTTTCTATTAGTTAAATGTAAGTTATTGAATCTGCAAACTCATCAAAAT
>ML814538.1:129873-148685 GCA_009831015.1 Picea engelmannii | reverse complement strand
TGATGGTGAATCCGAGGAAGGAGTAGAAGCTTGGCTTCTAAACATGAGTAAATACTTCCAAATCTACAATTACCTCGGAAACTTGAGGGATAGATTAGTTATTTATCAATTGAATGAAAAATCTTTCATTTGGTGGAAGGAACGAAAAATAGTTAACAAGTATAGGAACAGTGAGTTGAACTGGAAGATATTCAAGAAATATTTAAAAAAAATATATTTAACATGATGATATTATAACGAAAAGGCCAAAGAGTTCCATGATCTTAAGTTGGGATAGATGTCTATTGAAGACTTTGTGACTAAATTTGTAAATCTTATGAGATATGTACGTTATCTCTGTGAGGAGAAGGAAAAATTTCAAAGGTTCATGATTTGTTTTCCTTGGGCCTATAAAGACAAAATTGAATTTTTTAATCCAAAGACAATGGATGAAGTAATAAGTCATGCTAAACTATGATTTACTCAATTTAAATATAGAATTGAAAATTCAAAAACGTGGTAGCATAAGCATAAGGATAAGTTTGATCTTAAGAAGAAAATTTTTAAACATTCTTGATTATTGGCGCTAAGATATGAAATGTTATTGCTTTAGTACACGCACACGCACACACAGAACTTTGTAACACTGGGGGGTTTAAGACCAGGGTTTGTCCAGAGCATTTCCAACAAAACCCCTAAGAACCGGCATATCAATCATCGTTTGATTCCGAGGAAGGTCTCACCTTAGATGCAAAGAGGATCATAGAGACCATAAGGTCTTATGTCGGGGATGAAGGATCAAACATAACTAACAAAACTGCAAATGGAACCCATGTAACTCATATATGATAATATAATAAGGACTAAGAATTAAGACAATATACACGTAAGTGGTATTGTAATGACCCCTTCGTTACGGCAACAAAAGTGATATACAAAAGAGGTAAATATTTTATATTTTTTTGAAACAAATGTTATGACAAGTGACTTGCATCACAACATGTGTTAGTGACTACATAATCAAATTCATCAAAATCAACTGAAAACAACATCACTATTATTCAATCAACCATGTTGACATCGAGGGACTAGAGAGTCCCCAACACCAACATTTTCAACCTCTCGTGGGGCTAGGCGAGAGGAGACAAGAATATCACCCTAAGCTTAAAGTCCCGGACAAAAATGTGCATTGAACTCCAGGAAAAAATTCCCCTAACCTACAGTCCAAGCGTGAATTCCTTTGCCTTGTAATATTTGATTTTTATGCTTTTATGTTGGAATTTATACATCTATAATAACGAAATTAAATCCTAAAAGTATTTAAACAACTAAAGAGAATGTTACTAAAATAATGTTTTATATTTATTTGAGCAAAAAGTAACTAAAGAAAAATTAACCAAAAGAAAGCTAGAGAAAGTTAATATAACTATGTTAATGTTAAAAAATGATTTAATTAAAAGAAAAATTTATTAAACAAAACATTAGTTTGAAGACTACAAAAGAGTAACACTTAAATGATATAATATTTTTTATATTTCTTTTTGAAATTAGGATGTGATAAATAACAATTAAAACAAAAAAGTTTATACATATTAAACAAGCTAATGACTAAAACTTATATACATGATTTTTACAAAATAAACATGTTCATAAGTTTGTTTGTCTTTTTTATTTTTATCTTTAATGTTGTCTTAAGAAAAGATGAGGAAAACTGAGAATTTAAAAAAAAGAAAGAAAAGAGACAATTTCAGAGTGCAAAAGAATTTGATCTTCATTTAAAATGCTCCGCATACAAATTCTTGAATCTTTGAAATCTACAAGTCTCTGCGTAGACTAGGGCCAGGTATATGGTCCTTAGCCACTTTAGAACAATGTTACAATAGAAAGACCAAGCGCGAAAAGAAAAGAAAAGAAAAGTTGAGCCATAAATGGAATGGAGCAATGGTGGCGAATCACAAGGAGAAAACCTGTATATCAGAAACCGATTAGCGCCGAATAAAGTCGATCTTAAATACAACAAACTAACAAGTAAACTATTCACCTTATGAGAACTAACAAGCTCATCCTCGCTTTATATTTTCGTTGTTTCATAGGACCCCCTGTTGCCAACGATTCCGTCAATCCCCGTTGAATATGTAAAAGAAGAATGAAAAGAAGCAGACCTCACAACACTCCAAGCATATCTCTAAATTTTCTGCCAAAGTTTTCTCTCTCAAAAATTTTCTCTGAAATTTTTTCTCTAAAACATTATCCTCCACTTTGTTGGTTGTGCGCTATATCTTTTATATCATTTATAAATGGTTCTAGTATTTTAAAGTGGTTAAGGTCATTCCCAACTGAAGCAAGTCGATGAACTGTCTTTGAAAAAAAAATGAGGGTGAGGGTAGCAGCAACTTGATATGTTGTTACTCTTGGGGGGAGGATAAAAGAAGGGTATTTGGGTGATGGCCCATGGGACTCTTTTCCAAATGAGGATTTGACCCATGGTTGCATTCTCAGATGTTCCATCCTGAAGATTCTGTATGGGGAGTTCGTTAGGAAGTATTGGGGTTGGGTGGGAAGGAGTGGTGGTGGAGTCTGATGAGTTCTCGATGGACGGGGGTTCTAGTATCTCTACTCCATCGACTGTGACAGCACACACAATGACGATGGTGGGGTTGGGGTGTGGGAAGCCTTGGTATGTACCAATCAAAGATGGATCCTAAAATAGCCCTGGTCCGACATCTATCATTGGGTCAAGGTCGACGCTTGAGAAGATAAATGGCAGGATGTTATCAATGTTCCCTGATTGATTGGGTTCATGGTGGGTCAACTGATCAATGGTGATGATTTTCCCATTGTGAGGGAAGAGCATGGTACGAAAGACCAAGGAAGCTACATCCTGCATGGCGTACATATAGCTTCATCCGAAGAGGATGTTATAATCCAATTGGACATCAATGACTTCTATGTCAATGAGAATTAATTTCCCCCCCAACTCGACCGAAACATTTTGATATAATCCTTCTAGTTGGGATGGGAGACCATCATAATCTCGAAGAATGATGGTGGAGGGGATCAACTCAGGTGAACCAAGTTGCTACCACACTGATTTGGACATGATGCAAGTGGATGCTCCTTCTCCTATGGTGCAACAATGGATAGTGATATTCCAAATTTTGACAAAAATTTAGAATGCAACTAACGATGGGGGTCGGGGGCTTGCTCTGTCTAAATCAAATGTGATTAGATGGGTGTCTGCGGGATCTACTGCCTCCAATTGTGAAAGTAATGCCTTTCATTGGGAAGGGAATGTTTGAAGGACTTCCATAACTGACATGGTAGCGGGTGATTAAGCGAGATCATCAATAAGACTGTAACTATGGGCGACCCGAGCATGAGGATTATGCACATTCCTATGCAAGGGTGCACGAGGCATGCAGACAATGTCTTCAGTGTTAGGACGAGGGATCATCAATGGTTGTCTAGTTGGTGGTTGGGGGGCATCTGAAGTGGTAGGTAATAGATCAGGGGATGTACTTTTATTGGCGACTATGATTTTGTAAGAGGAATTCCTCTTTAGTGGTGAGGAGGATATTGCGGTCTATATTGTTCCCTAGGTGGGGTTGTTCGGGTGAAGGGAACTACGCCTATGGGCGTGGGCGTTGGACCCCCTTTGGTTGGGTATTAATGACTCCTTGATTTGGGATAGGGTTTTGCAATACCTTTAGTGGTGGGGGTGGTATATAGGTGGTAGGTCCCTGAGGTGGACCTTGAGGGTTGGGAGCCTGCTGAGGATTCATGGTGTCCTTCATCTGCTTGTAGTCGACAATTTTGGGGAAATGATGAGTGTAATGACCATATTTGCCACATAACGCGCACAGGTAGTTGGTTTGAAGGTTTTTATTTTTCCCTTGTTATGGTTTGAAATTATT
Organism: Picea engelmannii; assembly: GCA_009831015.1. Taxonomy (NCBI): domain Eukaryota; kingdom Viridiplantae; phylum Streptophyta; class Pinopsida; order Pinales; family Pinaceae; genus Picea; species Picea engelmannii. The sequence continues at coordinate 144,792 of ML814538.1, read as the reverse complement.
ATTTCCCCCTTGAGGATTTTGGTTGGATTAGCGTCGATTGCCCCCAGCTTGGGGGTTTTGTTGAGGGGGGTTCCCTCCTTGTCCTTGATTCCTATTCTTTCCTTTCTTTTGGTTATTTTTGGGTTGGTGAGGTGGATTGGCCGTATTTGACTGTTTAGAATCTTGAACTTGTTGAAGAGGGGACAATTGGATGAAATTGACCTCCGCCTACATTGGTCCATGTGGGGGTGCGACAAGTTGTGGTGGACCTCGGAAAGGATATTATCAGTTACCTTGTGGGGGTCCATATGGGTTGTAAGAAGTGGAGGTGGCTCCATTATTACTAGGTGGATATGAAGTTGTCGGTGGAGGAACCTATTGCGGGATGAGGATTGGTTGGGGAAGGGATGTGGGTAAATGGGTATCCCTGGGAGGAAGAGGAGATGCCATGAATGGGGGTGGTGGGGTGGGGGAAGGTAATATGAAGCTCCCCCATATGGTTGAAAGTATGGGTTGGTCCCATATGTGGGTAATGACTATGCCTGTGGTTGAGTATGAGCCATGGAGTCAGTCAACCCATCAATAACATGCAATGTTCCAGATTTGTCTTGGCCAAAGGGAAAAGGACGAGGAGCATCTGGAAGGAAAATGTATAGGTACCCTGATTGGCAGTAGATGAGGTCAAACTATTGTGCCTTAGTGATGGCTTCATCTTCAGTTTGGGGGATGGATGTAGCCACATCTTTGGCAAGGGTAGGAACGAGCGATTAGAGAAACCAATCTAGCCTTTGTTGTGGGGTGGTGTCCACTTTACAAAGGTTGCGACGTCTACGCCATTCATGAATATGGTATGAAATGTGAGTAGCATTTTTTTGTTTTCATTCTGACAAGATCTCAGACCGGTATCATGACAGATGGGAAGTTGAAAAAATTAAAGGAAGGCTTTGGCTAATGATTCAAAGGTTGAATGGGCTCCGAACTTCTTGTCCACATACCATTTGGTTGTTGTACGAGTGTGGGTTCTCTAAAATAACTATAGATGAATGGAATCTTCCATTATGTTATTGGAAGAACACCACAATTGGAAGGATGGTTGGCAGGGTCCTCTATGGATTTCCCTTCAAACTTAGGATGTCTGAAGGTAGTTTTGTGGGCATATTCGGCCAATTGGGGTCATGTAATATGTGATTATTTGTTAGTTTAATTAAATCAGTGATATTGAGTGAAGCCGAAAAAGGCATGATAGGAGTGGGTCATGCCATTTTATGGGAGGAAGTGGTTCCTTGGGAGCTTGTACTTTGTGAAAACTTTTGGGCTCTGCCTCCTTGTGGTGGAGGGTTTGTTTGTGAATTGCTTGGGATATTGGTTCCAAGAACAGTGTCTCCTAGTAATCTCAAGCCTAGTACCATAGCACTAACTGGTGTATGTGATGGTACTATTGATGTCTTAATGAAATTATGAGCACTTCCCAAAATTGGGGGTAAGTTTCTCAAGCGTCTAGAATGGCGGGGATACCGTGGTTCCCCTATGATTCTAGCCTAGAAGTGGGTGTGTGTGAATAATGGTGAGGAATGAAAGGACAAAATTCTTTCAAATTACTTTAAACAATGTATTCATAAAACTGCATGTATTCAAGTGGTGAAAATCATACATCAAAACAATGTGGAAAGTGGTTTGGGATTTTTGTAACTCCTCATGGGGAAATAAAAATCAAATAAAAAGTGTCATTGTCCTATTTGATGTAACATCCTTCCTCTCAAATAACACTGGACGTCCAAAAAACTCTCGATAGTGGGGCCAAAACCCACTTGAGGAGAAACTAGTGAAGGGACAGACAATCAGTTATAATGAGGGATGAAGGGGGCATATCCCAGAAGTACTAGAAATATTTCCTAGCAACCGTTCAAAATATGACTAAGGTGCAACTGCAGCCCACAACCGCCACCTTGGGTAGATAAATCCTAAGTTTGGGCTACTAAGCTACCTCCATCAAGCACAACATTTATATTTTCAGCCTCAAAAATCGGTCACATGTTGGATGCTTTCCAAGGGTTTGGTGACCCAAGGAGGCACACACAAAACAACTAGACCTTGGCCTTCGCCCCTTCATGGGTGTCTCCCTGCCTTATGGTATATGATTGCTTGAGTGGGGAGATTTTGGCACCCTAATTCACAACTTTCTAAGTTTTAAAATGAGAAATGATGATGGGGAGTTATTCAGATCCCTATCCCCAAAATCGTAACTCAGACTACCAAATTCTTTTGTGTTCCTCCTGTGGAGGTTAGAAAGTGGGTTGATTATGGTTGTTTTTAGAATCCAAAAGAGGGTTGTGAAGTTGGGGTCATGGACCAAATTCGTTCTTATGATGGTGTGAACAAAGACCCTTTTTTAAACAAATTAAGCCCACAAGAGTTTCAAGTATCTAGAAAAAAGGTTTTTGAATGAGTGAGAGTGTGTGAAAGCAATGGTGATGGTGAAACAAGTTTTTAATAAATTAAATTCAATATTTTAGCATCGTGGACATTGTGTGGTCCTTTACTTATCTTGTTTAGATAACTTACTAAAAATTTTCAAATGACCCTTGCAAACAAAAGGAAATCCTAAGCTATAATGGTGGATATGATAATCCTTACTTGGACCCTTTGATCATCCTAAGGTATTTTGTAATCTAGAAAACTTAAAACTAGTCCTAGATTGTGAGCATGTGGGCATGTGTGGGCCCTTACAATGTCTTTAAACTCCTTAGCTGACTTACTCTAACAATTGAAAATTATCCTAGAATTGCATGTATGTGGGCATATGGACCCTTACAACTCTTTTAAGATTAATTTTCAACAAGTAAGTTTTAAGAGGATTGGCCTCTTTTTGAAAGTGATTTGATTTACCAAGGGAGATGGAGACTTTCTGATTTCCAAGATCCAACTAAGGTGTGCAGAAAGAGCATACTCTAAGATTGGTTTAGATGGTCTTCTAGTCCTCGTTTAATGTGATGACTTTGTAAAATGAAAGCTTTGTTCTGAGATTCAAATGCAAAAAACATTTTAAGCCATCCACATGGAAACCAAGGAAATCAAAGATATTTGTGGTTCTTTTTAATCTCCCTAATTATCTATGTGTGATGTGGGGTTTATGTATGCAAAAATGAGATCTCATCCTACTTGTGTTGGATTTTACAAAGTGCTAAAATGAAATCTAAACTACTGAGTGGCAATGGGCAACTCAAGCCTTACAATTTTGCAAAAATAAGATAGGTGCACGGTAGAATCAGAAGTGCACAAATGTGCACAGATCGCGCATCTATTCATCCCGAACCTGCACGCACACAAAGAAGTTGGCGGGACAAAAAAATTTGAAAAAAATCTCTTACTTTGGGGTGAAATCATGCTCTCAAGGGGTGAGATTAGGTTGGTTTTGACCCTTGCACATGCAAACAAGTAAGAAAGAAAAATCTAACAACCTAATTGGGGAGAATTTTGATTCAAATCCCTAGTATGGTCGCCAATATGTTGGGTTCCTTTTGTAATAAGGGTGAGAAAAATGAGGTCCCTTGACTATCTAGTTAGGATATATCCAGAAAGAACAACAGAGAGTTAGTTGTTTAGTGGCTCAACTAACATAAATAAACAAGAAATAAACAACAATGAAATAAATCTAAACTAATCAAGTAATAACTTCAAATGTGCACCAAAAAAACACAAGAGATGTATACCAAGTAAACTAATATTCGAATTGATACTCCTTTGAGAAATATGGGAAGTTATAAGTACCCTCTTCCTCCTTGGGAAGGCCCTTGAGTCCCCAAGTACAAAGTCTTCTTTCTACTATCAATGGATAACAAAGGAAAATGGTGAAAAAAAGAGTGTTGAACTACTCAAGAGGAAAGAGTCCTAACACTTTTTATGGATGCCCAAAGCTTTCTAAGAGGGAGATGTCTTCCCAAAGCTAAAAATGAGCAGCTTAACAATACTCAAATACTTCTTGTTTTTTGCATACAATGACCTTTTATTTATAGGAAGATGGAAATCTTTTTCTTAACTAGTTCCAAATGTGAATGGGATACCCTTGGAGGTACCTCCCATCCTTTTCAATGATCCCAAGGCAAAATTTCAGGGTGATTTTGGGTATGGGGGAGATCCCCTTCATACCAAAAATGGTTGAGGCCTAAACAAACTCATCAACGTGTCGTTTCTTCCTCTGCGTGGATCTTTCGACTGTTAGTCACACACTCCATGCATTGTACGTGTCGTACACCATGTCATCCCGCGTGGATGTACGCATGCTTCTTTTGTTGAATGTGCACGGATTTCTAGAACCACTTTTACATAGTTTTATGATTGTCTTTCCAAACTGAGTGTAATCCTTCCATGAATATTGGTAGTATGTTGTGTTTGTGTTAATTGTTTCTTCATCCATTGTCTACATTTGTGTTGAGCTATTTTTCGATGATAACACACCCCTTAATGGAAAATGATACTTGGGATCTTGTACCTCTTTCGAAAGGAAGAAAACTTGTTAGTTGTAAATGGGTGTATAGAACTAAGTATGCATTAGATGGAAGTGTTGAAAGATCATGAGACTCCATTAATTTCCAAATAACTTTCTCAAGTTGAAGGAATTGACTACAATGAAACATTTTCTCCCATAACCAAAATGAATTTCATCTTTCTTATTTCAACATTTCCTGCCTTACATAGATGATGTCCATCAAATGGATGTTAAATCCGCCTTCTTGCATAGGGATTTGCAAGAAGAAATTTACATGAAACAACCTCCTGGCTATGTTTAGAATGACTCCAACCTTGTTTGCCACCTCAAGAAATCCCTCTATGGTATTAAGTGAGTTCCTTGAACTTGGTATGCTAAAATGGATAAATTTCTTCTTGATATCAACTTTTCTAGATGTCATTATGATCCCAATTTCTATACCAAGAACTTAGGAATCCATCTCATAATATTTGTCCTTTATGTTGATGACCTTATCCTCACTAGTAGTGACCATAAACTTTTAACCCATGTAAAATCCAACCTTAAGAAGAAATTTGAAATGAAAAAGTAAGACTATTTTCATTTTTCCTTGGCCTCCAAGTATTCAAAACCAATGAAGGAATTTATCTTTCCCAATCTAAGTATGCATGCGACCTTCTTTGCCTCTTTCACATGGAAGATTGTAAACCAACACATTATCCCTTCTAGTTTAGAGTCAAACTCGATGCCACCTTTACTACACCTGAAGTAGATTCCACTTTGTATCGTCAGTTAGTTGGTATCCTTTTGTATTTGAATCATACCCATAATTATGTTTCCTTTGTTGTTGGTCTTGTTTCCTTGTATATGCTAACACCCCATGAGAGCCATTGAAATTAACAAAAATCATACTTTGGTATATTTGGGGTACAATTCAATTTGTGATACAATAGAGTTTAGGGGGGACTCATTTGTCGGTTGGTTTCATTGATTCCAATTGGGATAATGACCCCGATTATCGAAAACCTACTACATTCTATGTTTTCAGTGTTGGTTTCAGACATGTCACTTGGGCTTGTAAGAAACAACAAGATCTCTCTCTTTCTTCAGTAGCAGAGTACCAACCAATGATTAATGCAAGTCAAGAAGAATTTTGGATTCGATATATCCTTTCAAATTTTGGAATCCAGTAGTAGCATCTAACCATCCTCTGGTGTGACAATTAGAGTTCCATCAATCTCACCAAAGATCCAATTCAACATTAACAAAACAAACACATTGATTTATAGATGCACTTCATCATAAAGATAATTCATGATTGTGTTCTTGAATTTCTATTTTTCCCTACAAATGATCAAGTTGTAGACATTTTCACAAAGCCTCTAACAAAAGAAAAGTTTTCCAAACTTTGATCTATGTTAGGAGTTCAAGAAGGTATCATTAAGGGCGGATAGGCTCTAATGCCTCCTTCCTTCTCCTATTATGGCACCTTTGTAAATCCTTCAATAATGTCCCAAGTTGTTATTAAGGGGGGATGTTAGGATATTTATACACTTAGGATCTAGTTAAGATAAACTTGGTATGATGTTTCTTTAGGTAAAAGTTTATTTCTTTAGTATGTGTTTGTAGTTGTGTAATCTTATATTYATGATATGTTCTAGACATAAAGTGATYTGATGAATCATATTCTCCTCGATATTATTGGCTATTGATATGTGTATTAACACCTAATTGGCCCATGATATCTATTTAAAAAKTATGGATGGTCATTTGTTGAAGATCGATTATGAGAAAATTKTATTTACAAATTTTTCTTTTGCATTAATATATTTCCTCAAGTGGCTAGGTTGACAGGGGTTGTGGATTTTTTTCCCTCTTATATGGTTTTAACCATGTAAAACCACTAGTGTATCGATCTTTGATATGATTGTGTGAGCAATTTTTTAAGGCATTCATCTTGTGTGGAGATACCCTATTTTGTCAAACATTCAACAACTTTCCTTGAAGATAGAAAACATGGAGTTGATCTCATTTAAAGATTAACCTAATGTTTTGGGTAGCAGTSATAGTGACAAAGTTTTATTTTTTTCAAAATGAAGTTGAATATTTTAAATAGACATGTTGTTTCTCTTTCATGGTGTGTTTCTCCACTACCCACAAGCATCTGTAGCCTTGGTAGAGTCACCCTGGCATCATAGACCTTGCTCCATTGCTAGTSAATTTCCATAGCCCCGACAAAGATATATGCATTCCCCCATATATGACTGAATTTCCTCTCCCACTCCTTTTACAAAATTAGATGCATATGTTATAGCAATGGTGGATGGGGGAAACAAGTAGTCTTTATAACCAAGCGGGGTTAATGCCTATTTTTAGGAAAAATATTAATCATGCCTAAATAATAAGTATATGCCTAACACACACACATTCCCTAGAGGTATTTCAAACCTTTCTCATGGTGTGCTCATTTAATGTGAATGGTGGCACCTTTAGGTTAGATAAATCACTACTTAACTTAACTTTCAATATTTTTCAAGACTCAGTTGTTTGAGGAGGCCCCAAATCCAACATTTTTTTAACTTCTACATGTAGTATGGGATATTTATTCACAACTTCTTGTTTAATTCATAAATAAGGAACAATATGAGGTATTACATGGATTAGCAAGGCTTGTGCATGCTCTCTTAAGACCATGCACTTAACCCCTTCAAGGATTTTGCAAATTGATTAGCAGGTGTACAAGCTATGTGGAGAAAACATATTTCCAAAAAGAAAGAAATGTAAATTCAAATTTTCAATTAAAAAATAAATCTATTAAACAAAATTCAGAATAAAGAAAAAGAATAAAACTTATTCTAGAAACTCAAAGATCAAATTAGTGAAGAACAGAAAGAAAAGACTAATGAATTGAAAACTACTATGTACATGTCAACCACCCTTACGTAGCTAACAAAAGTATCTCTTTAGAATTTGGCCATTGATAGAGAGACGTTCCACCTATCCCTCCATATTTTGCAATTTATAAGTGCCAAGACCTAATTTTCCAACCACTTGAAATGGACAAAGCCATAAGAGTTGAAACTCCATGTGCTCTGCTTTAGGCTGATTTAGTTTATACCACTTCAAAGCAAGGTCTCTTACCTCAAATATTGTGCATGTTTTAAAATGTTTTTCAAACTATATTTTCACCATCTGTTGTTGAACAACACACATTTTCTTATATTTATAGATTTATTAAGAGATTAATTCATCTTTGGATAGTTGGTGTTAGCGCTCTGTAAACTTCATTCGACTGAGAAAACAAATGACAGAGGAAACCTACAAACCAACTTTGAGGCCGAAAACTAGCCTTTCCGACCTAGAGAGGGCTCTCTCTGAGACTTCGTCTCTGTACAGGTTATGGTTTTAAACTATCGACTAGATTTAACACTTTTATGCAATATTTTTGGTTCTGTTGGCGAAAGAAAAGAAAGACCTTGGGCTATGGAGTCAATTTAAGAAAACAATAGAAACAAACGACGTAGTGACTGAACTTGAGATGATAAAGGATAAGTAAGCAACATTGTTTTAGTTAAAACTCGTTGTGTATGGCAGAAGAAAAACACATGAAGCAACTCAGAGCACCACTGGGGATGAATTCAGAGTTCACTTAGAGGAAACATAGTTGTCTAAATGGTGCAAATCTAGAGCACCACACGGTGAATTCTAGATTCGAATCACGTTCCGATTTAGACAAAATACATATATGAATATAAAGAACACAGGAAAGCACGTACGCAAAGAGAGAATATAATACATCAAACTGCTAACATTAGAATCTTTTCATCAAAGTTTCAGGACCTTTGCATTAAGTTTCAATCGAGCTCGAAAGCTACATTCAATAGTCATTGTCTACACTTTTTTTTCCAATTAACCCGACTTACATTCAAAAGATGAAATATATAGACCAGGGTATGTCGCTCGAGATACCCTACTCTCTAACTACTATCCCTAGAGATTAGGCTCTGACTATTCTTTTCTAGATGACTTTTCGCATGACACTTTACAAAAAATAGAAACTGACTATACTCGATCGCACAATAACCGATGTCTTTTCCATGACAACTTGGTCATCAACAAGATTTCTTCGTTAGAGAGTGATGTGTCAATGTTTTTCCTTTAATAGGCTATCTAGATGATCAAATGATCTATCAGACTCTAGTAACCCATTGTAACGGCCTTGATTTCTGCCTCGCAATCATTTGCTGGAGTGTGCATGTGGCGGGTAACCGTGGACTGTCACAGGTGTTTCCAAGATGGCACCACCATTTAGGGGACAACGCCTTTCTTCAAACTGTCGTGTGTCCAACGTACACCTGTCCTTTGTAATAGATGGGTATCCAACGTTTTGCATCGTATTCTTGTCACGCAGGTGCCTGTTAGAGTCCCTACTTTCCGGTGGAAAATAGGACACAGGGAGACAAAATCTGTGCCACGTTGAGAAGACAAAAATGGATTCGGTCAATCATGCTTCTGGCTTCATTTGCATTTTGGACATCCGAAGCATTCTCCTGAGAGACCGGTTGTGCCTTTCCAGATTCATTACTTTCCTTTGCATAACTGTGTTCCCTTTCAACCTCTTCTGCGCACTAGCCAGAGCCGCATAGACGTTTTTCAGTGTTAGTCTGCATTCCTTGAAGTGCTTTGAATTTCTTTCTTATGACTCCTATGTGCTTCACGCAGTTGGATGATTGTATCTTGTGCTTCCATGAGCTGCCTCTTGAGACAAGTCATGTTTCCCTCTCGGCCCTGTTATGTTAATGCCTCGAGGGTCTTTGCTACTAACTATTGTCTCAACTCTCTATTCTCTTGGTATAGCTCAGCAATAATGAGTTGCGCTTTCTTTAGCTGCTACGACAGTTCATGAGTATTCGTGCCTTCATTGTCTCTCCTTCTCTTTCTGTTGCAGGATTTTCGACTTAGACCTTCGACGGGTTCCAGCTGAATGGCGCGCATGAGTAACTCTTCGGCGATCGAATTTGCACGTGGCTTGCTTGGGACTTGGGCCTTCTCGATCTCTTTATTATTCCTTGACCTGCCCATCTTCCGGGGTATCAGTTGTTGGGGAGATGAGGCTTCCAATGTCTTTCCTTCTTCTGCAACCCTTTCTATTTCCGCCTCTGCGTGGTGGGATGTTACTTTTCCCGTGGGTGAAAAAGAATATCCTTTAGGGTCCCTGGGGATGTCGATTGCGAGTAGAAACGAATCTCAGTTTTCACCCAATCGCCTCAGCTCCTCAACTATCAACAATTTAATCAACGAGACATGAGATGGTTTCCTCTTCAGATAATTTGTTTCAGCCCGAAATGCATCTGCCATTTCTTGGAGGCTTTGGTGCAAGAAGAAAGGCAGATTTAATGGTCTCCTTCCTGTGAAATGCATCAACAATCTGATGTGATGTGGGTGAATTCTATCAAACTTTCCTTCATAGGTGAAATATTTCTTAATCGCTCTCAGGAGCTTCCAAAAAGGATCCTGCAGATATCTACTTGGAATGCCTGCTTCGACTTTCCCATTTAAATAGATTGGTTTGATGAACTCCTCATAGCATGGCACATCCAAAGGCATGACTTTACACCACCTTTCACCACGTGGAGGGATCTCTGTTGCGGCTGATAGGGTTTCCTCTATTACCTGGCAAGTGATTCCTGCATTTACTGCACAAAACCCATTGAACCTGAGTGCAAACTTTTTTACCAGTTTCACGTTGAATCCTTGGATTTTCCTACAAAAGACCATGCATCTGACATGTTCAAAAGATGCTCTAACATCCGGATCTTCATTTAGCAATGCCAAGTTTTGAGGTTCAGGCCCCACACTTCTGCTACTTCGCACACCTTTCCTTATGTTATGGGATGTTTCCATGGTGCAACACGTATTTGTTCTGCACACAGTGGATTTGGCACGGACCTAAGGCGATAATATTGATTGACCCAGGTTTGTGATGCAGTTGAAGGAAATCTAATTTCCAGCCATGAGAAACTCAGGGTTCGCGGGAAGAATTATAAAGAGAGCATAAACTTGCTGGTGAACAGAATACATGCAGAGAAAATGGAATTTATAATTGGGCGGGCAGGAGCTGGAATCGTGCTAGGGGACATTGAATCCATGGTGATTGGAGGTTTTGAAGCAAGACAAAGATTTTTGCAGCACCTCTACGCGACGGGTACACTTCAGGGCGTGTAAAGTACAACTAATAAGAGCTGCAAAGTATATGTGATATGAGCGCCATGACTTTTCATTCTTTCTAACTTCATAATGAGATGATGATGGTCATTGTGTCTGCCGACATGACTTCTATTTAACAACTTGTCTCAAACTTTGGCAAGTAAAATCTTCTCCTCTGATAGGACTTGAATCTTGGGGAAAAGACCTTTACCACTTACATATGTTTTGGGTTTGACATCCCTTCCCGATTCCAAGGCCCAATGAACCACTTTCTGACTTCGACCCATTTGTTATTTGGTACCTGACCTCACATGCTTTGACACACAGACCATGAATCAACTAAGAATAAATCTAACTGAAAGAATGAAGATGCTAACAACTAGCTCCAATAGGGATGCTATTCTCCCAACGAGGTGGCAAATAAACGTAGACTAGGTGCCTGACCATTGGGCCTTATTCGACTTCTAGACTCTGAAACAACGGAAAAGAAAAACACAACCTAGACCTTCTTGACATAGTTTCGACCAGACTCAACATAAACTTAGGGCCTTCACTCTGGGCTTCAATTTTCTGCTGACAAACTGACTCAAAATGCCTTCTTTGAAAACAAACATGAAACGAATATTTACAATGACATGAAAAAAATGAAACAAACCTTACTAAACCAAACAGTGTTTGAGGAACCTGCCATTCACAGGCCCTCCGTCAGTCGACTCTTTGTTAAGCTCTTCTAATAGATATGTGTTGTTCCTGTGGTACACGCCGATTCTGAAAGGTCCTGTCCAAATATGATTGAATTTTCCATGCTTTCCCTTGTCTTTGTTCCTTGCGTCCCACTTTAGCACTAGATCATCCACCTAGAATTCCTCCTATTTAGTGTGCTTGTCGAAATTTTTCTTCATTTTGTCTTGGTGCAGTTGTGATTGGTTGTAAACCTGCTCCCTCATCTGTTGTGCATGAATCAACTGATGTATTCTTCTCTGAGTGTCATATGGCTCAACCTCTTGTTCTTCTAGTAACTTCCTGACGAGAAACCCCAGTGAGGAGGAGAAAATTGCATTTGCGCCATATACGATTTGGAATGGCGACGTCAAGATGGAATTTTTGGTAGTGACTCTGTTAGCCCATAGCACGTAAATGAGTTTCTTATGCCATGTCTTCTTGTTGTCCTGCAAAAGCCTTTTGATAATCTCGGTTAAGCTTTTGTTGGATGATTCTGTCAATCTACTACCCTGTGGGTAATAGGACGTAGAATGTCCCAGGGTTATATTATAATCATTACAAAACGTCTCCATTTTCTTGGACTTAAATGCGACTGCGTTATCTGTGATGATCTTGATGGGGCACCCAAACCTAGACAAGATGTTGGTCTCTAGAAACTAAATGATGTCTGTATCGGTAGCCTGCCTCGTTGGAACTGCTTCGATCCATTTTGTGAAGTAATCTGTAGCCGTAAGTATCCATCTATGTTGCGTTGAGGATGGTAGATGAATCTCTCCTATAAATTCCAAGCCCCATTGCATGAACGATACTTCGACCGAGATCGATTTTAGTGGCATGGATTGCATTTTTCTCCTTCCATCGAAGATCTATCACTCGTGGAAACTGGAAACTTCTTTGTATACATCTGTGAAGATGTTGGGCCAATAGTAACCAACCCTTAAAATTTTATGTGCGGTGGTTTTCCAGTATTGATGTCCTCCGTAGTTGCCTTTGTGGAATTCTCTGATAGCTCATTCTGCATCATATTCTAATAAACAACTCAATAATATCCCTCCTAGATATTTCCAATACAGAGAATTATCTAAGATGTATAACTTAGTGGCCTTCAGTTTTAATAACCTGGCCTTGGTCTTACTTAACCCTGGGGGGGCTTGAAGATTCTTCAACACATAAATGATGTCTGTATACCAAGGTGAATCGATGAATTTATGAGACACCTGCGCGGTTGTTTCTTCCCGAGGATTCTCCGTCAGATCAACAATGAAGTTTATTCCCAGAACATCACAGTTCGACTACACCATTATCTTTGCAAGGCCCTAACCCTTAATCATCTTTGTGGGCTTGATTTCGAGGTTGTATTCCAGCATGACTGCGATCGACTTACTTCTTCTTCCCTCTGGGTTAGGTTGGGTCAGTATGTCTTTGACTGAGTTTTTGGGTACGTAAGCAACAACGTGGGAATGTAGTATGTAAGTCCTGAACTCTTTGAGGGATTTCACTAAGGCGTATGCTTCTTTCTCCATAACATCATACCTTAATGGGGAATCTCTCAGCGTCCTGCTGAAGTATGCTATAGGCTTTTCAAAATTCTGGTCATCCTTCTGTAATAGTACGCCAACAATGGTATGCTTTGAGGCGAACAAGAACAAGATGAAGTCCTTTGTGAAATCTGGGCTGGCCAATATGGGAGATTTGGTCAATGTTACCTTGATGTCTTCAAATGATCTCTTGGATTCAGGGTTCCATTTGATCACGTTTCCCTTTCTAAGAATGCAGTTGATATTATTTATAATTTCCACCAAATTCAAGATGAATCTTCTCAAGAAATTCACCTTTCCCAGGAAGGACTACACCTCCTTCTTGCTGCACGGAGTGTTGATTTTCAAGATTCCCTCTACCCTGCTAGGATTGATCTTTATACCCTCCTTCGAGATTATGTGTCCCAACAGTTTCCTTTCTTGCATCCCGAAATGTGATTTTTTCGGATTCAACGATATGCCAAACCTCCTGGATTTCTGGAAGACCCTCTTCAGATGCTCAAGGTGTTGTTTGTCAGAGTTAGAATACAGTATGATGTCATCCAGATAGGTTACGATAAATTTGTCCTTTTCCTCAGAAAATGCTATATCCATCGCCATCTATAAGGTATCTCTAGTGTTCATAAGGCCGAAAGGAATCTTGGCATGCATGAACATACCCCATAGTGTCGTGAAAAATGTATTTTCCCGGTCATCTAGGTGTACCATGATCTGATTGTAACCTAAAAAGTCATCTAGCATAGACATCTTCTGGGATCAAACTACCTTCTGCAGAATATAGTCCATCTTAGGGAGTGGGTAGTTGTCCTTGAGGGATACTTTGTTCAAGTTTCAAAAATCCACGCACAACCTTATTTCACCGTTCTTTTTCCTTACAGGCACCAGGTTGGCACCAGATTTGGGACAGCGACACCACCAAATCTTTGATCAGGCCCAAACCTTTCACTTTCCTTGAATCGAAAGAAAAAATATCCTTATAGGACCTGGTGATGTCAGAGCCTAACTTGTCCATAATCACCTTGGGCATGAGGTTGTGCGACGTGCCCGAATCCAACATGGCATTATGAAAAGTCATGTCATGGACCTTGAGGCTGACATAGAATGTGGGAACATCCTCAGTATCACTCATTTCCTCTACGCACAGACCAAACAAAATGGTAGGGTGGTCATCTTGGACGTTCAGGGTGTCAGGAGTCTCTCCCATATTTATCATCTTAATAATCTGATCCTGATATTCTCCTTTCTTGATGAGCTCGTTGAAAGGGACAAAGATTTTAATCTTTTTCATTTTGTTCTCAAAGTTAAAAGGAGGGGAGACCTTTTCTATCTCCTTGATGCCTGTCTCCCAGATTGTTTTTTATGCTTTCCTTGAAACCTCCTCCTTTGAATTTCCTTTTTCAGTTGCATCCTTGGTCGTGTTGTCTTTCTTTGATTGGCTCCTGGAAGGGGCGTCTTCCTGAGGTTCCCTTATGGGATTCGTTTATTGAGGTTTTGTAGATGCCTTTTTTCTCATGAGGTTGTATTGCTTTTGGAACTGCATGATGGAATTGTGATAGCCCTTCTTGAATTCCTTTGTTTCCCAAGACAACATATCATTAGTTTCTAGCATAATATCATCATTCTCGCTCATGTATTTATCATGTTCTCCCTTCATAAAAAAAACATGAGTGTCCTTGTCGTCGTAGCAATGCATTTGATCTTGGATCATCTGATCAAAATATTCATCCGCATAATTGTTTTGGAATGGGGGCCTTATTTGTTGGTCTCCCTGGTCTCTATGTTCCCTCTGCTTGATTTGCGGGACCGAACCTCTTCTAAGGTTCTGATTTCTGGGTTGGAGGACATGTTGTTCTCGAGTGTCGGGCTTGTTTCTCACAAAAATTCTTTCCATCAACTTCTCCATCATTGTAATGATCCCAAGCCATTATGCAAGGATCATCACTATTTTGGTGTCTTTTTAAAACTTTTTCTGAGTGAGGTATTTCGTCAAACACTTTGTTGATCTAC
>ML814538.1:54473-80202 GCA_009831015.1 Picea engelmannii | reverse complement strand
GGAAGACATTGATGCAGGCATAGAAAAGAAGGGTAGCAGAACAATTATGAGACTGGTATGCCATTGATAAATATTGTATCATTGTAATAAATTTAAGTAAGCAAAGATTTATATTTCAGGGTGGTAGGGAGGTGCTAGGGAGGACTGTTGTCCTCAGAGTTTCAAGTGGGTGCTTGAACACAGGGAGTTGTAGCTTCCATCTGGTTGCAGCCAGAAAAATCAAGGTGGTAGAGTGGTGCAAGGGAGAACTATTGTTCTCTGTTATACATGTTGGTGCCTGTGTGACTGGAAGTTGGTGCTTCCTTCTAGTGGGTGTTAGAGAAACCAGAGAGTTGGTGCTCTCAGCAAGTTGTTTCTTGTAAAACAGAGGTTGTAGCCTCAAGAGGATTTGGATCTCATAAGAATGATAATGTACAGAAAATAAACATTACTTATCATATAAAAAAGAAGAGGTTTTTCCCTTTATGGGTTTCCTCGGGAAATATCTGTCTCTGTATATTTCATGTGTGTGATTGATGTTGAATATTCTATTGTTTACTTCCCTGCATTATTGTGATCGTCATTGAGAGTTCTATAAAGATTTTAAAATGGGCATAATTGTTTAAGCACAGTAACAATTGATTCACCCCCCCCCTTCTCAGTTATCCAACAATTCATGTGAAAGGACTTGATCATTTCTATCTAGAAGGTCCAATCCTTCCTTTGACAATGAGTGAGCCTTCTTATTTGTTGGACAATTGGTTTATATTGATGGACAATTTGTTTGGATAGTTGGTTGTCATTGATGTTAACCATTGGAGAGTGATATTGGAGATTGATGTCAACCCTTGGAGAAGTTCGGTACCCCAAAGGTATGATTATGGAACCTTAGTTTTTTTTAGGAATTAGGAGACGAAAATCAATGATTTTACAGGTGAGACTATTTTGGATGGATAGTACATGTCGTTTTGTTTACGATGATATGTGGTATGCCACATAACTCCTCACGATTAGGGAGATATGGCCTTGGGAAGTTGGAGAGCTCTTTAGAATAATATAGAAGCCCCTAGAAGGTCAACAAGAAGTGAAAAGCTTCTAGAAATTCATAAAGAAGATTCCCTATTCAAAGTGGTTCCAAAAGAAATTAATTAAATAATAAAGTGGTTACAACAAGAAGTTGGTTGAGGGTAAAGAAGTTGTGATTTGACCAATTAAAGAAAAGTTAGGTACAACAAGAAAGTGGGTTAGCCCTAGAAGATGGAGAAAGGGGTAAAATAGTTACAAGGAAACTTCTAGATGAAGGAACTTGGAAAGTGTAAGTAGGAGAGCAAGAGACTCCTATTTGCATCTATTGAACTTATTTGAATATCTCTTTTGTGAAAGGTTATTTGTAGATATAATTGACAAATTTGAGGTTGTTCGAAACTGAGAAAGTGAAGAAAGTTTGGTGACAAAGTTTTGGAGCTGCATAGGGAAAGGGATTTTTAAAATCCCTAATTACTAAGGTCCTCATGGGTCATCCTATAGGTGTCAAGTGAGTCATCCTCACGAGTCAACTAGTGTGCAATAAGTGAAGCATTGATAAGTTTGGGAAAAAGGCTGGTAACATGAAACATAAGCTGAGAAAGGTATGGATAATTGAGGTTTGATGTTCCAGGTCAGTCATAGAGCTACATGTATGAGTATATGCTTGTGTTTAAAGGTGTATGATGACGGTACATGGTTTAGTTTTGAAGTATAAGATTGAGGCATATCATAAGTGCATGATACAAATCCTAGTGTGCGGATTGAGTAATTTTTGTTAGGGTATATTGTTGGTTATGCCAAGTACTTTATCAATGAGGTTATGGCAGTTTGTTTATGAGTCATATCATGGGTAATGTGATACTAGTTAGATGCATATTCTTGATCTATTGAGGCACATTCTTGGTGCATGTTTAGAGGCACTATTGGCTGTATAGTACTTATTGTAGTGAATGGTTTTGAGGCAGAGTTGTTGAAGTATACTGTTGGTGCATGTCTGAGTTTTATTGGTATATCTTATGGTACATTGTGAGAGGCTTTTGTTAGTGGTCTTGGCATATTATTGATACACATTTGAAGCTACATAACAGTGAGGTTTTGGCACATGGTTTGATGTGAGAGTTTATGGTATTTGGATCATGGATAGTATGATGTATTACTAGAGGACTTTTGTTGGATACCTTGGTATATGTCTTTGGTATATGGTTTAAATTTGTAGTTGATGAGTTGCCACATACATGAGATGTATGGTATGGTGATGTTGGTATAACGTGATGAGTCATAGTTTGATCTATAGTTGATGCATGATTGATACATACTTGGTACATTGTTAGGGGCACTTGTTGGTAATCTTGTTAGAGACATTTGTGAAGTGTTGTTGGCACATGGTTTATGGATGATGTGGCATATATGTATTGGTATACTTTTATAAGAACATTTTGATTTTGGTACATCTTGTTGATGTTTGTGAGTAGTCTTGGTTGATGCACATCTTGGTGATATTGTGCATATGGTTGAGAGTTGTCTTGCTAATTGATCTTGATGAGCAGATCTGATTTGGTTGATGATATTGATGAGATAGGTTCTTGTGATAGGTTATTTGTATAGCTTTGGTGCATAGTTGATGCGCTTGTTGTTGGTACAAGTTGATGCATGATTGATACATGGAACAGGTCATTACAGGTTGTTGGTACAAGTTGACAGTGATAGGTTGATAGTGGCAATGGTTGATTCAGTGACAATGACAGGTTGTCTACATTTGGCATTTATATTTTAGGGCAGTTGGACAGGGCAAGGAAAGGGGGTTGTATCCTCCTTCCAGTTGGTGTCGGAGAATCATCGAGTTGGAGCTTCCTTTAGGTTGGAGCCTCAGAACTAGGTGATTGTAGCCACCTTCCGGTTGTATATGGAGAACCCAAAGGGTTGTAGCCTCCTTTTGGTTGGAGTCAGATAATTTAGGGAGTTGTAGCTTACTTCAGGTTGGAGCTTGAGAAACTAGGGGGTTGGAGCCTCCTTCTAGTTGGAGCTGGAGAATTGGAAGTTGATGATTCCTTGAATGTAATTCTTTGACATATAAGAAAAACATTATGTGATTTTCTCCCGCATTGGGTTTCCATGTAAATATTGGTGTACTATTTATTGTGCAGATGTGTTTATTATTGTTTATTATGCACTGATGGATGTTAATGTTTATGATACAATAATATATTGATGATGAATTGATAAAAATAGTTGAATAAGTTGAAGGAATATAAATTGTGGTTAAAAGTGGTATAAATTGTTCATTATTGATTCACCCCCTCTCTCAGTAATCCAATATCATTGAATTGTCTATAAAAATGGACATATTGAACATGCGAGAGAGTAGAATAAATATTATGTATTTGTTTTGCAAGTGCCTAGAGGTTTATGTTGAGAATTCGAAGCTCATTCTTCATCCTTTTTATCACCAGAGAAGAGTTACCCGTCACCCATACAAGATGATTTTTTTTTGAGATGGAAAAGTTCAGGAGGTAGAAAATAGATAGTATTAACTTAGATTTTTTATTGGTCCCCCTCCCAACATTGGATTTAAAGGTATAAAAATGATGTTCAATAATATATAAAAAAAATCCCAGACCATACAAATATTCGTCACCCTGGCATGCCCCATTGAAAAATTCCCAAGTTATACTCTAATCAATGTCTGGGGGTGCCATATGTCTAACATGTTTTCTTTAGATGGAGTAGAGTAAGAAATAAAAATGTGTATAGCTCTAGAGGCCATGATCTCAAGAATTAAAAATATTTCCCTTCGAATATTGTTGTATTGCAGGTAGACGAGATGCTCCACACAAAAAATAAGGGAAAGGCTCGATAGGATTTCAAATCATTTTGACTAAACTGGTCCTGAAGGCACATATAAACTCTTTCATTGTTCCAAACCCCATGGATCTTGAGATCTTTGTTTACCTCATTCCATGATACTTCCTTTGTGAAATTGCATTTAATAAATAAGTGTTGTGAGTTTTCATCATTTCCTTTGCATAAGTAACACAACCCTGAACCATAAAAA
The DNA here is from genome assembly GCA_009831015.1 of Picea engelmannii. Classification (NCBI taxonomy): domain Eukaryota; kingdom Viridiplantae; phylum Streptophyta; class Pinopsida; order Pinales; family Pinaceae; genus Picea; species Picea engelmannii. The sequence continues at coordinate 76,145 of ML814538.1, read as the reverse complement.
TTCCTTTGTTGCAAAGCTTCCCAAGTTACAAATTTATCTCTAAGAACGAGCCACATCAAGACTATACTTTTAGGTAAAGAATTTAATTTCCATAAAGGTTTCCAATGGTAGATGACCTCTCAGATTCTTCCCTCAATGAGAGTTTGGTATCCAATCTTCGCACTGTAAGTTCCCCTTGAGCTATTATAAATCCACACCAAGTCATTCTTATTGTTTGTAATCTATATGTGAGCATTTGACAAGACCTAAATATATTTGTCCCAACGCAATCTTCATACCCTGGGGATACCCAAATGATCAAAAGGGAATCACTCATGTTTCCAGATGGTCATAGAATCTTGGTAGACTATCCTAAATATAGTGGATCTACCCTGTTGTTGTAGGGCTTGGACTATTTCCTCAAGAAGTAGAAGTTCCTCAGTGTAATCCATGCTAGCATCAACACCAACTATGACAACAACTCCTTTACCTACCTTCCATGCTAGATATATCCCAATGATCAAAAAATAAAGTGACATGTATTTCCACTGATTGGATTCTCTTGGAATACTCTTGTGTTCCTTTATAACCCAGTCAATGGTGGAGCTCAGATCTACATATGTTTCCAGTAAAATATCCCTCCAGATATTAGCTTTATTCATGAAGTTACAAAGAGATTTGGTTGCAAGGGATTTTCCAAAAAGGTTGATATATTTTAAGCCCCCCCCCTATTTTTGGGAAATGCGAAGGATTTCCAATTTTCCAAGTGCAAACCTTTGTATTCCCCACTCTCTCTCCAAACGAAATTGAAGCACAAATTTCAAAAAAATCCAGAGATCCCTTAGGAATGTAAAACAACAAATGTCAATAAACATGTGTTGCTTCCAAAATTGATTTGACTAATACTAGTCTCCCAACTCTAGACAACAACCTATTACAACATAAATTGATTCTTTGTTCTACCTTCCCCACCAACCATTGCCAATATTCCTTCTTGTAATTTTTGGATTTATTATGAACACGAGGTACTTGAGGCCTTCCTCTAATTTCCCCATTGATAGGGAATCATATATCTCAATCATCATAATATGATACTTAAGATGACTACTATATTCCATTCATTTCATCCTATTAATATCCATCCCTATTTACAGACAATAAAGGGTCAAAATGTCCAACATCTTCCTAATCTCCCAGTCACTTCCATAAAAAAAGAGCGAAATGTCATCTACAAAAATAATATGTGTTAGAGAGATCCTTTTGACAATATGTATACCCCTTAAAACCATTCTAGACTTGGAATCCATTATCCACTTGCTTAAACTATTTGATACAAGAAGAAATCAATAGGGAGATAGAGGACAACCTTGGGGCAACCCTCTTGAAAGTTTAAAGAAGGAGCAGACGACCCATTTATTAAAACGACCATTTGTGGCATAGTCACACAAGACATTATCCATTTTACCATATCCAATGAGAATCCAATATAAAGAATCCTAAGATGCAAAAAGGTCCATGAAATCCTATCATAAGATTTTTATAGGTCCAACTTGATTATTAAGGACATGATGTGCCATGTATTAATATTTTTTAAAGCCTCTCGTGCTTCCCCAACAACCTCATATATGTTTCTTTTTTCTAAAAGCCCAAATTACTCAGTTGAGATGACTCGAGATAAAATTGGATTGATATTTCCAATGATCACTTTAGATATGATCTTGTAGACGATATTGCACAAGGATATTGGCCAAAAGATATTGAAATTTTTAGGATGGCCCGCCTTTGGGATTAAGGCCAGAAAATTTTCATTAACATTACCAAGAACTTTTCCTTCAGATTTAACCTCTTTAATCAATCGGATGAAGTCTTCCCTGATCACGTCAAAGAAAGCAATATCAGATTTGACTTCCCACTTGTCCAAACTAGGGATACAACCCTCTTTCAAAAAGAACTGATTACTGTTAAAATATCATCCTTAGTAACTTCCCTATAAAGATCCTCAATCTCATGTTCCTCCACTAGATGAGGGTATTTACTTATTAGGTTCATTGTCTCTCCAAGAGGGCATGAATCAATTTCTTTGAATATTTTCCCAAAGTGAGAAACAACTAAATCTACTAAGTCCTTAAAATTTATGACCACATGACCTTCCTCGTGATGAAGTTCACAGATAGTGTTTTCAGATCTCCTATAATTTTGAAAATTTTGAAAAAACTTGGTGTGTTATTATCCCCAAAGGAAATCCAGGTAGCACGACTCTTAATCCTCTAGTTTTTCTCTTCCTTAAGTAGCAATTTCCCTTTTTTATTTTCTAATTTCTTCAAATCCCTTAAACTCGTTTCCTCTAGTAAACATCCTGCATTTAGAAACCGACCAATCCACTACCACCTCCTTAATAGACTTTAAGGATTCAATGAATTGCTTGCATGTTGATAGTGCCAACATGGGGTCAAAATGCTTCCAGTTTGACTTGACTAGATTTTGGAATTCATCATTCTCAAGCCAGGTTGGATTGAATTTAAAAGGGGCCTTGATATTTTCCTCCATCCTAGACAAATCTAAAACGATTGGAAAATTATATGAGAATTGGATCCTTTCAACCCAAGATCTAAACCAGCTAATTTGTTCAGAAAAATCCTCATGCTAGAGGAATATATCCAACCATTTAGACACTTCCAGTTCTCCAGAACAATTTTTAACCCAAGTTGGATTAATTTCCACTAGGAAAATGTCTACAAACACATCATTTTCCATCGAATATGAAAAGGCTTGAGTCTCTTTAAAATTGTAAGTGTAATTTATATGTGCTTGGGTAATAGGATCTAGTTACAAACACATAAAACTTAATGAATTTTTACTGAATCATGAGCAACATAAACAGACATAATAGCCATCAAAGTCAACACATTAACACAACAAAATGATAAAGGAGTTCACCCCTTTCCTGGGCTACATCTCCTAGTCCAACTTCCAATGGATCATTTTTCATTAATGCTCAAAGTGTCAAAATCAGTTTTTTACAATGCTCATAATGAAAAATAGATGGTTGCAATGGCTCTAGAATGTCCAAAAACCCCTAGTTGGACTCTTCCTGCACCTGGTTTAGCCAAAAACTGAGTAGGAAACACTTCCTGGAAGTTTCTCCCAATTCTTTGTTGTCTTTGCACACCAAAATGCAGATGTGACTAACATGGATCACGGGCATTTCCTGTGCCAAAAAACCAACACCGCACTCGTTCCGCAATTCGTGGCATTCTGTCAAATAGTTAGAGTGCCAAGCGCCTTAACAGTCGGAAGTCTTGGTCGCATGGCCTCCATGTGGCCACATCTTAGCAGTGATTATGGATTTGTTGGAAACCGTTGGAACCCCGCGCGAAAAGGTCATATGGAAAGGTTTGAGTCCAAGGGACAATCGTTGGAGAGACATTGTGCTTTGGTGGTTATATGGAAAATTTTCGCGCTAATGATCATGTGGGAGTGTGTCCGATCAAGGGCTAGGGCTAAGCCCCGACCCTTTCTTCGCCCAACCAAACATTAGTGCAAAGCTAAATATTTATGAATTGGTATATGGTTAGGTAACATATGATAGGTGGGTTGGTAGCCTGACCTGCGCCAAGACTCTGCCACTTGCCTGGAGGTCGTGAGCTCGACCCCCGCGGACTCCACAAACTTTTAAACACTAAAGGAGTGCCATGTGGCAACCCATGAATGGGCCACGTGGCACCATACTATTCGTCACCCTGAATGTCATGTGTCCAAACTGGATTGGTCCACATAAAATCTTGCCACATCACTTGCCCAATCACCCTACCACACAACTGTCCACGTCACCCTGCTATGTGTCAGTACGATCTGCACAGTCAACAATACAGACTGTACAAACTTTACAGTCAACAAAAAATTTCATGTTTGGAAAAGTGGAAAAAACGTGATATGTCTCACATACAACGTTTGTTTGAACCCATTAAAGTTGCATTGGGATCATGAAGGCGATGCCTACGCACGAGTCCATTTTTAGGAAATTCCGAACACTTTGATTTTTGAGCATATTTTGATCCCCTGGATCACTCCTCCCCATTGGGAAGCTTTTGGACCTCCAAAAAACTACTTTCAGTCTATATGAATATGAGGGTATAGTTCCCTCACCTTTCCAACCTCAATCCATCTAGATTTTCTTGGATTTGTGCCTTTAAGACCAACTCGAAGGTATTCCACGTTCCCTCGTTTTGAAGTTCTCATACTTGTGTCAAGGATTGTATCATCATGCAGTTTTGAAAGATATTTTGGAGAGAAATTATCTATGGAAGGAATCTGAGCATGCTCTCCTTGATCATCAATCAAAGGAGGCTCATACAATCTCAAATTCTCAACATTAACAACTGCATACATTTGCATATAAGGGGGCAAATCCAAACAAAAGGCATTGTTACCAATCTTTTCAAGAATCTTGAAAGGTCCATATCTATTTGGTTTCAGTTTTTTACCTTCTCCTTTAAGCCTCTCTTTGTTAATGTAAATCCAAAATTCATCTCCAACTTGGAAACTGTGATCAACATGATGCTTGTCATGTCTTGCCTTGTACTTGGCTTCACTATTTTCCAACTGTTCTTGTACCATTTGATGCACCAATTGATTTTTTTCAATGAACTTCTTTGCTCTATCAATGTCATAATGACCATCAATAACAATATCCTTCCCAAAGATATAATCTAAAGGAGATTTTGATAACCAAAACATGCCTCAAATGGAGATGTTTGAGTCGAAGAGTGCTTATCCCGATTGTAAGCATGTTGAATGTAGTGTAGGTGCTCATCCCAAAGCTTAAGATTCTTGTTGCAATAACCACGAAGAAGATGCACAACTAGACTTACCATGTTGCAACAAGACTGCTCCCATTGCATAATTTCTTGCATCTGTTTGGATCTCAAATGGTTGTCTCAAATATGGAAGTGCAAGAACTGGAGTTGAACTAATCTTCTCCTTCAATGCATCAAAATATTTTTTTTGCTTGCCTTCCCATTGGAAAACTTGCTTGGTGCTTGTCACTGCATGTAATGGAGCTACGATTAAAGGTAAATTAGCAATAAACTTTCTCCAATATTGGGCTGCTCCCAAAAAGCTTCTTACCTCTATCACATTGTTGGGCTTGGGCCAATCCAAAATGTCTTTGACTTTGGAAGGATCAATTTTCAGTTCTCCTTCTCCAACAATATGTCCCAAGTAAACAACTGAGGTCTTTCCAAACTCACATTTAGACATCTTCAAAAACAAATTTTCTTTCTTCAAGACATCCAAAACTTGCATTACATACATAACATGCTCTTCACGAGATTTTATGAATATCAAAATGTCATCCAAGTAGACAATCATACAATCATCAAGAAAAGACCTTAAAACATCATTCATGACTCTCATGAATGTAGCAAGAGCATTACAAAGCCCAAATGGCAAAACCATCCATTCAAGCAAACCTTGCTTTGTTTTAAAAGTTGTCTTCCATGTGTCTCCTTCAACAATCTTAATTTGATAATATCCACTTCTCAAATCCAACTTAGTAAAATACTTAACATCTTTCAATTGATCAAGCAAATCATCAATTCTAGGAAGAGGATAATGCTCTGAAATCTACACACATGTGCCATGTACCATCTTTATTTGGCACTAAAACAATTGGTAACCCACATGGCGATGTGTTTGTCATAATTACCCCTTTGTCAAGCAACTCTTGGATTTGTTTTTTTATTTCAACATTCTCCATAACTGGCATCCTGTACATACCAATTTTTGGAAGAGGACAGTCTTTTTGCAATTGTATCTCATGTTGGATACCCCTTTTTGGAGGCAATCCTTTTGGTTCCTAAAACATCTCATCATATTGGTTAACAACCTCATATAAATCAAATTTCAACTTTGCATCACAACCTTGGAAAGCTTCATTTTCAACATCGCCTTTGGGTTTGATCATCAAGAAGACAAAGTTCTTACTAACATTGACTAATCTCTTCATTTCTCCAGCATTTACAAGTGACAAATTCAACTTCTTTGTATGTTCTCTAACAATGTACTCAATTCCATTTTTAAGCAAATGATACGTGTTCTCATGACAATGAAAGATGGCTCTCCTATCATATAAATATGGGCTTCCCAACATAATACCACAAATATCCAATGGAATAACATCAAAATTTACCTCATCTATAAAGTTTCCAGTGATGGAAAATCTAATTTTACATCTTCTTGTCACATGCAATTTGGCATTGTCACATATCCATCCTAGAGGGTATGGTTTATGATGTGGAGTAGTTTCCAATTTTAATTTCTTGACAGTGTCTTTAGATATGAGGTTTTCTTGAGATCCAGTATCAAAAAGAGTATCTATCTTGGTATGCTTTGAAATAACCCTCATGTGGAAAAGCTCTATTCTATCTTTTTCATGTTGAGTTTCATTGAGGCTACTACTACTTGAAGAACTAGTACTTGCAATAGAATCCTTACCTTGAAAACCCATGGCTGTAATTTTTGTTTCATCTCCCGAATCAGAACCTAAATCATGTTGTGTAGTTGCAGTAGTCTTTGGTTTCCCCTTATGGCTGAACTTTTTGGGTCTCATTTCAGGATGAAGTTTCCAGCAATGGTCTTCATCATGGCCATCCTTTGAACAATGTTTACATAAGAGTTTCTCTCCCTCTTTCTTGAGTGAAACATTCTTTCTTCTATTTCCTTTGAATTTCCTCTTTCCCGTGTCTCAGTTAACAAAAGGCTTCTTGCTTCCCTCTTGAGGTTCATTCCTCCCTCTTTCTTCCAAATGAGTTGCTTGTACAGAATTGTAGGGTTAAACATAAGTATCGTGTGCCTCAAGTAGCTATGCAATCCTCCAATGTATTTGAGTAAAGTTTCTTAAGAAGATAAATATATACCCAAAATCAAAGATCTTCCTCTAAATTCTTCAGTGTAGCTTTTTACACTTTTCCCTTTAAATTGTCTAAAATTTTGCCAATCCATAATAGCTTTCTACATGTATGCTAATGGATAAAATTGTCTTTTAAGTGCAACAATAAAATCATTCCAAGAGGATAAAACTTTACCATGTTTCTTCATGTCCTCTTGAGTTTTGGCTTCCCACCAAATGAGTGATGCGCTTTCCAATCTAATAGAAGCACGTTGAATCTTAGTTTCATCATCTTTGATTCTTTGTATCCTACAATACACTTCAATCTGACGAATCCAGTTATCCAATTTCTCAGCATTTACCTCTCCATTGTACATAGGCAATTCAAACTTAATATCAAGCTTAAGCAAAGGAGTTTATGGAGGAGGAATTTTACCATGTTCTTTTGGAGAATTTGGAGGTGGTTGTGAAATGGTAGAAGAAGTGGAAGATGGAGGTGGATTATCATCATTCCCTCCATTTCCTTTTGGGGTTTTATCACCACTGTCTTCATTACCCTTTGGAGGATTTGAGATTTCACCTTGCAGTCTTGCATTTCTTTCTTCAAATAAAACTTTCACAATTTTTGTCATATCATAGAAATCTTTTCTGAAAGTTTCATCTTCTGAAGTAAGAGTTTCATGAGTCTCCTCATGAGCCATACTTGGTGAATATCTCCTTGAAGCTTGAGGTGATTGTGTAGTTCTCCTTCTTGAAAGTTGAGAACGTGGCTCTACAAGTTGACCTTCTCCTCTTGTGAGCTTTAACCTTGTAAGAATTAGAAAACAAACACTTGAAAACAATCAAACCTTCAAAAACCTATGCTCTGATACCAACTTGATCTAAAAATGAAAAGGTTGGAGTCTCTTTAAAATTGCAAGTGTAATTTGTATGTGCTTGGGTAATAAGATCAAGTTACAAACACATAAAACTTAATGATTTTTTACTTAATCATGAGTAGCATAAAAAGACATAATAGACATCAAAGTAAACACATTAACTCAACAAAATTATAAAGGAGTTCACCCCTCTCTTGGGCTACATCTCCTAATCCAACTTCCAATGGATGATTTTTCATTAATTTTAAAAGTGTCAAAATCAGTACTTTACAATACTCAGAATGCAAAACGGATGGCTTCAATGGCTCCAGAACGTCCAAAAAACCCTAGCTGGGCTCTTCCTGCACCTGGTTTGGCCAAAAAATGAATAGGAAACACTTCCTGGAAGTTTCTCCCAATTCTTTGTTGTCTCTGCTCGACAAAATGCACCTGTGTGTGACTAACTTGACTCACAGGCGTTTCTTGTGCCAAAAACCCAGCACCATGCTCGTTCCACAATTCTTGGCACTCTATCGAATGGTTAGCGCGCCAAGTGCCTTAACCATTGGAGATCCTAGTCACATGACCTCCATGTGGCCACGTCCTAGTGCTAATTATGGATTCCTTGGAAACCGTTGGAACCCCGCGCGAATAGGTCATATGGAAAGGTCTGAGTCAAAAGGATAACCGTTGGAGAGACCTCGCGCTTTGGTGGTTATATGGTAAAGGTTTGCGCTAATGGTCATGTGGGAGTGTGTCCGACCGAGGGCTAGGGATAAGCCCCGACCCTTTCTCTGCCCAACCAAACATTAGTGCAAAGTTAAATATTTATGAATTGGTATATGGTTAAGTAACACATGGCAGGCGGGCTGGTAGCTCGGCCTGCGCCAACACTCTACCACTTGCCCGAAGGTTGTGATTTTGACCCTTGCGGACTCCACAAATTTTTAAACACTGAAGGGGTGGCACGTTGCAACCCATGATTGGGCCATGTGGCACCATACTATTCGTCACCCTGAATGCCATGTGTCCAAATCGGATTGGTCCATGTACAAGGCTACCACATCACTTGCCTAATCACCCTGCCACACAACTATCCATGTCATGTTGCCATGTGTCAGTACGGTCTACACAGTCAGCAGTGCGGATTGTACAGTTAGAAAAAGTTTTGTTTGTTTGGAAAAGTGGACAAAACGTGATATCTCTCACATATGACGTCTGTTTGAACCCATTCAAGTTGTGTTAGGATCGTGAGGATGAGGCTTATGCACAAGTCCGTTTTCAAGAAATTCAGATCACTTTGATTTTTGAGCATATTTTGACCCCCCAGATCATTCACCCATCCAAGTTGGGCCAAGTGCGCTTGGTCTATTCGAGTTTGTCCAAATCCATCTATCTTCGCCCAAGTGCACCCAAACCATATGATTCCAGTTGAATAAACCCAAATGCACCAAGCAATGTGCTCAAATTCATCCAGTGGATGTGTGCCTAATGTATGCATGCATGGTGGATGTGTGCTCAATGAGTGTGTCCCATAATTGCAATCCACCTGTCATAGATTGTAGTTTTCCCAAAAAATTCTTTTTCAAACTTGATTTCCTTCCAAGTTTGTTTTAACACTTGATAACATGCGACACTTCCTCGCCTTGGCTGCATGCACCTACTACAACTAGACTATGCCTCTTCACTTAAGGCTCGCCCATAAATTCCCCTTAAGCTACAAATTTTCAATGCAACAAAGTCCTACTCAACCTAGTTCATTCAATAGAAGGCACGCATCCAACTATGGCCTTTAAAACATCCCAACAATACTTTAATACTTAGGCGATATCAACACTTAGCCAACACAAGTAATGCAAGGAACAATAACATTCAACAATCATAAAGAATCCACAACACACATGTATGGATGGTACCTAAGGTAGGTTCCTTAAACTTTATAATATGAAGAATGTTATAGATATCCAACAAGGGAGTTGCAACCAACTGCTTGGAACTCTATTACAAATGTACAAAGAATCTGAGGAAAATATAATTTTGCCTACTACCCCACAGACTTGTACAATCCAAATGGAATAACAAGAACTTGAGCCTCCTTATCATACATAGGCGCATCATGTTGCTTCAAGTTGTTAAGTTATCAAAAGTTATCTATTCTTCCTAAGTGCAATGTAAGATGAGTTAAGAAGAAGATGAAAAGAGAAAGAAGAGAGTTCAAAATGATAATGGAATTAGGAGGCTATGAGAAGAAGGACATCATGTTGGATCTTGGATATGATGTGAATAACCTTCCCAATATGCATTGGGACCTAAAGGGGAAACCAAAGCTGGTTTGGTCACCCATTGAGTTGAGATTATCTAATTAGTACAAACTTTTTCCAATTGGAAGATTTGAGGACTTCGAGGTCAATATATATGGGATAAAGATTGTGGATGATTATAAAGCTATTGAAATTATGGATGAGAAAGGCCTATGCCCACCCTTGTTGGGTATATATTCAACATTTAACAATGATTTTATTTTGTACCTAACGCATAGGAAAATCTCCTTTGATATAGGGGTGTTAGGGAATAGGGTGGAACTTGATATGAAGCAGAAAAATAGTAATGGAGATAATCAAAGAGAGAATAAAATCTCGAAGAAAAAAGGTGGTGTATAAGGACACTTTTACAACACTTCAGAAAAAATAATTATGATTAAAACATCACAATGCATATTGGACATCTTGTACACAACAATGATATCCCCACAATGATAATGACCCATTCAATATTAACATACCAAGCTCGAGGAACCTGCTTCAAACCATAAAGCGACTTCTTGAGTAAAAAAACTAGGTTAGAATCTGTCAAAAAATGAGGAGGTTGTTCCATGAAATAAATAAACATTCAATATTAGCATACCAAGCTCGGGGAACCTGCTTCAAACCATAAAGTGACTTCTTGAGTAAAAAAACCAGGTTAGAATCTATCAAAAAATGAGGAAGTTGTTCCATGAAAAATCCTTCACTCCATAAAGAAAAACACTCTTCACATCCATCGGATGGATTTTCCATCCAAAACGAGTAGAAAGGGAAAGTATTAGTCGAACATAGTTCATATTTGCAACAGGGGCAAAGGAATTTCTGTAGTCGGTACCTTCTTGTTGAAAAAATCCCTTTGCAACCAAGCGATATTTATGTCTCTCAACATCACTTTGAAAGATAAACTTGGTCCTGTATACCCATCGACACTTCACAAAATTCTTTCCTTGTGGTCAAGCAACTAAGTCCCAAGTGTGATTCTTCGACAAAGAATCAATTTCTCTTTTCATAGCTTGTTCCCTTTCAAGTCATCCTTGAGCATCAGAGTATACAAGATGATCATAAGTTTCAAGTACATGAGTCATTAATGCAATGCTGGCATGTTTATTTTGAATTCAAGTTTTTTGTTCATATGAGATATCATCGACATTAGATCCAGTAACTTCAATTGTCTTGCAGCCCATCTAAGTAGACAAGAGACATGGGGATTGTTGTTCATTTCAATAAGTTGATCAGAAGTTGGAAAATTTTAACTTGATCGAGATGGTGGACCAGTCGAAACAAATATCGATGGACTAATCGACTCGAAGGTCAACAGTCTAATCAAAACATAAATGAATTTTGATTGTCCAGTCGAAGGACTAAAAATAGGAACAAGAGTACCAGAGTTAGAGACAACATCAAAGTGATCATCATGTAGCAATCCAGAGGAGACATACAAAAAAATTGATTCCAGAAGACTTCTCATCAAACCATACATTTCATCTAATAATGATTTTCCATTTTACAGGATCAAACAGTCGATAGGCTTTAGACTCTTCATAGTAGCCCATCATGATGCAATCAGTTGATAGGCTTTAGACTCTTCAGAGTAGCTCATCATATTTATGCAATCAACAGAAATATGATCCCAGGAAACACATCCAAAGACACAGAGGTGGTCGACTGTAAGCTTCTTTCATAACATATTCCAGGACCATCCAATACCATATTCCAGAACCATCCAATACCATATTCCAGGAGCATTCCTAACATATTTCAGGATCATCCCATACCAGGAAAATGGTTACTAGCACATATGATGTCTACTAAGTAGGAAGCCATATAAAATGTTGGAATTATTTCAGAGTCTATTTTGTTTCCTTCTCTTATGTTCTTTGCATAGTATGAGATAAAAAAAACTACCCAATTAAAGACACAACCCTTTAAACTATAGTTTGTACTAGTGAAACCTAGGCATCTTTGAAATGCAAACAATTTGGTTCTCCATACAATCTACACATCATTCTACATAGATATATGGATCTCTTAAGTTTGTTATTGTATAAACACCATGATTTTTTTCTTGAAACCTCTTTCCTTATATCCACCAACATGCTAATATATTTTTGACATCATCCTTCCTATGAAACTCATCTACCCATCCTATGATCATATAAACTTGAGGTTCAAAAAACTTATAATATTTCTCAAGTTCTTAAGCTTGAAATGAGGCTATACACTTAACATAGTTACTAGCTTAATGAGAACCATGAACTCAAAACCAGAAATCTAGCCTTGAAAACCCATATTTTTTGGTTAAAAATACCAAAATCAACATTCGAATCAAAAAGTGGTGCTCTAATAAAAAATCCATTTGTTAGACAGAGCTTGTTTTAATCTATTCACCATAATCTTCAAGATAATTTTACATACAAGAATATAGTGTGAAATCAACCTGAAATCCTCAGATGGTTGGATTTTTCTTTTTGGGTATCAAAGATATAAAATATGCATTCATGGTCCCCATAATTTATTCGAATATTTTTGTTCCCCATGGTCATCCTCCAAGAGATCATAAAAACCCAAATAAAATTTGATGATCCAACCATCGAGACTAGGGATTTTCACCTTTTTGAAAGAAGAAGGGACAACTTTTAGTTCCTCTTTTGAAACAACTATTTCCATTGTAATTTTTTAATTTAAAATTATTCATTTTTATTATTTATATTAAAAAAAAAAAAAACAACAACAACATTTTTTTCTTTGGTTTTGCAATTTTATGTCCAAAACAAAAAAAGGGTGGTACAAGTCCCACCACATTTCGATCTTAAAGTTTATTTTGAGGTTTGGTTCACAAAAATACCAATTTAAAGTTTATTTTGAGGTTGGGTTCACAACAATACCAGTTGTGAAGGCGATGGTATCAAATGAGTTGTAATTTTAACCTCAAAATAAAAAGGGGGGTGCTACAAGTAGTGCCACTTTTTTTATTTGAGAACCAATTTTAAGTTTTTTGTTCGCAATGATACCAGTGGTCAAGACCACAGTTTCAAACAAGTTGTAATCTTAACCTCACAAAAAAGGAGTGCTACTAGTAGCACCGCTTTTTGATTTGGAGGTCAATTTTAGGGGTTTTGTTAGCAACATTATAGATCATAATTAAAAAAATTATGTAATTTTAACCTAAAAAAAAGGGTACTACTAGTAGAACCACTTTTTGAAATCGAGATTAAAAAATCACTAAATAAAACCTCTAAAAAAATGAGAACCCTAGATTTCTCATCAAGTTGGTAACTATGTTAATTTCCTTGCTCATTTATAATTGTTTTTCTATTTGTATATGTGTGATCAATGATCCAACCAATCACTTATAAATAGAGAAAAAAATGGGGTCCTAGCATCCACATTGTGAAGATGAGTTTTCCTTATGTTAAAGAAAACAAGATCATCGATATCTTTGTCGCAAGGGTCACTTGGTGGAACCACAATTGGGTAATCCTCCTCTTTAAACCTCCTATAAATTTCTCCCTATGCAGTAAAAGATTCTTGACCAATACTTAATTCTATATCTTTAAAAATGGGATTAATAAGTTCAAACTTAGGCTTAGCTAATTCAATAATAGGTTTGATAGGTTTGATAGGTTTTGAGGACTCTGCTATCTTTTTTTCTGGTATGTCTTGAGCTTGTTGTACTTCTTCCTTTTGTTGGACAACTGAGAGGGGGGGAGGGGGGGCGGGGGGTGAATCAATTGTTATTGTGCTTAAACAATTACACCCATTTTAAACTCTTTATAGAACACTCAATGATGATCACAATAATGCAGGGAAGTAAGCAATAGAATATTCAACATCAATCACACACATGAAATATAAAGAGACAGATATTTCCTGAGGAAATTCATAAAGGGAAAAACCTCTTCTTTTTGATATGATAAGTAATCTTTATTTTCTGTAAATTATCATTCTTATGAGCACCAACTCCTTTTGAAGCTACCACCTTTGTTTTACAAGAAACAACTTGCTGAGAGCACCAACTCTTTGGTTTCTCTAGCACCCACTAGAAGGAAGCACCAACTCCCTGAGTGTTCCAGCACCAACTTCTAGTTACATAGACACCAACCTGTATAACAGAGAACAATAGTTCTCCCTTGCACCTCCCTGGCACCTTGGTTTTTCTGGCTACAACCAGATGGAAGCTACAACTCCCTATGTTCAAGCACCCATATGAAACTCTTAGGACAACAGTCCTCCCTAGCACCACCGTACCACCCTGAGATATAAAACTTTACTTACCTGCTATGTCTCTAATATGGTCTGTTACAACTCCATGTCTCCTCTGGCTCCTTCAGCTTTTATGCTATGTTCTGCCTCTACATATTTCCGCTTATATTCTCTGCTCTCTTTCCTTCAACGCATTTCCACCATGTTCAGCTTCTCTCCTGCATTATATTCTCTGTGTTGCCTCTTCCAATCTATGGTCTATGCCTCTGCATGCTCTTCACTGTGCCATTGTTCTGCGCTTCAGGTTGTTCACTGCATCTCTTCCTCATAGCTGCATGGCTAACGAGAAAAACCACCCTCTCCTATGTTCTACATGTCTATCTCATGTTGAGTCCTCTGTATGATCATCATGGAAACTCTTCATCTTCTCTGGCAGTTATGTCGAATTTGTTCATCATCAATGGGCATTATCCTGAGATTCCTTGGCTTCTCTGGCAGTCACAACTCTTCGTCTTCTCTGTCAGTTACAGCCAGTCGTCTTTGGATTCTTTGGCTTCTAAGCCTCTTCCTTCACGTGACCTCTGGCGGTGACCAAACACTTATTCAAAAGGTGCTTCCCAAACTCGGTCTTGTGAGCGCTAGCTTTGTTTCTTGATATGATCTTGGGCGACGATCTTCACATGACCACGCGATTGCGAGGGCGTCCAAAGGTGGTTTGAATCAAAATTATTTTCACCCCGCAATTTACCTCGAGCTACCATGTACCCTTTCATCAAAACTGTGGTTTCAATTATGGCCTGCTCAAGAAAAAATAAGACCCGAGCATGTTCTGGCCCCGCAATGCGATGGGACCGTCGATCTCACGATCTTGAMGGTGCTCTTGAATGAAGAGTTCAGATCTATCATTTCACAATATGTGGATTAGATCTAACCTCCCTAAATCAACGACTGAGATTTACTTCGTGATCCGAGCTCCRGGAGTATCAAATCTCAAACCTCGCTYTTCCCATACACCAAACTTTTGGAGTTGACAATCCACTGACGCGTGTCCCTCATCACATCAACGGTCCTCRTTTAATTCRGGAATTTGACCTTTCAACCAAATCAATGGTTATGCGTCCAATTTCTTGATCAACGATCGAGATCTCCTTCGGGTCTCCAAACTTTTGAAATCTCAAATCTTAAACTTTATTGTAGTATGGTCAACGGATGAGAATGCTCCCGAAGTGATCTTTCATATTCGACGACTCGTATCCTTTTTGACGTGGTCTCCCATATGTTCTTGCCAATGTGGTCTGCCACATGTCCTTGCTGACGAGATTTGTTGATGTAGATCTCCCACACGTCCTTGATGATGTGGTCTGCCACATGTCCTCTTGGATTGGACGGTTGAGGCTTACTTCGAGTCTTTACCCAGAGTCCATAGGATTATGCCACGTCTTTTCTAGATCAGATGACCCAAATTTACTTCGGACAATCTGACGCTTGAGATCTTCTTCAGACGATCTAACAATCAAGATCTACTTCAGAGGATATGATGGTCGAGATCTACTTCAGATCTCCGGATCTCCGGGCTTCAGGAATTTCAAATCTCAAACTGAATTCTTGAGATGATATTTTTTCCGAAGTGTAACCTCCTCACATCTTTAGACCCGAAACGATTGATGTTCGTTGATCAGGATCTTAGATCGACGACTCGATCTGTCTGCGGTGCATCTTTGCCTTGGATTAAATCCAACAACTCTCCATCTTTGTTTATCCTATCCTTCCACTTAATTTGATCCAACGACTGACAGATATTCGGGTGATCGTGGTCTCGGATCTCATCCCTTGCTTATGTTGTCCTTCCACTTTAGAGTGATCTGACAGCTGAAGTTTACTTCGGATGATCCGACGATCGAGGATTCATTTCGGCTCTCCGGGTCTTCGGACTTCGGAGATTTCAAATCTCAAACTGATGCCCTGCTTATCCTATCCTTCCACTTTAAAATGATCCAACGGTTATGAAGACTTTTGAAGTAGATCCACGATCAAGGATTATTGTGGAACCACAACTTGTGAGTGATTTAACTCATCACCCAAACTCCGCAATTTGAAGTTGTGCGTTGTAGGTGATTTAACCACAATCGTTGATCTTCGAGGATATAAGATCTGACGGTCTTGACTAATTGCGGGACTGGAAATAGCATGATATTTAATTCTCCTTTCAATCTCCGCAATTTATTCCTGTCATTGATTTGGCGATTGCGCATCCGATGGTCACGACTTAATTCAACTTAATCTAATCGTTTGTTTGATCGACCACAGTCGTCGATATTTGGGTTTACGAGATCTGTTGTTCTAGACCAATTGCAGGATTAGAACTAGCAAGTTGTTTAATTCTTCTTTCGCTCTTCGCAATTCGTCCCTGACATTGATCTGGCTTGCAGATCTGATGGTCGTGATCCTTCTCCTGAGCTGCTTTGATCTCTGCATATTGTTTTCTCCTCCTCCTAAGCTTGTGTGTTTCCTATTTTCCATTGTCATTGTTGCTCTTGCCATCAATGACAAGCACACTCTTCCTGTAAACATGCCAACAATCTCCCCCTTTGGCATTGATGGAAACCCTGAAAGGTTGCACTATTCTGCTTAGACCTCCAACTGTAGCATACAAACAACACCTTTTCTCCCCCTTTGAAATCAATGTCAAAGAAAACAGGCTCCCCTTGAGTTGTTGCAATACTTTTCGGAGGTATCAAATATTCAACCAATACATACTCCCCCTGACAGGATGGACTATTTAACTTGATAACGGGGTCATGCCCAACTTCTGGCGTAGATACTCAAACTAAGATTTTGCAAGTGGTTTAGTGAAGATATCAAGAAGTGATACTTGATGGGTATATGCTTGGTCTTGGCGTGAAATACAGGATTCTTTGACACACTGATTGCACTAGTATTATCACAATGAATTGGGATCGGTGCAGTATAATTTACCTCCAAGTTTGCAAGTGTTTGAATCATCCATAATACTTGGGTACAACAAGTGGCAACTACAATGTACTAAGCTTTTGTAGTCGATAAGGAAACAGAGCCTTGATTCTTTCTCAACCATGCTACAAGAGAATCTCCTATGAAGAATGCACCTCCACTTGTGCTTTTCCTTTCATCCACGCAATTAGCCCAATCAACATCTGAATAGAATGATAGTTGAAAATTCTAATTCCTAGGATACCATAGGCCATAGTTCATTGTTCCTTTCAAGTATCTGAATATTCTTTTGACAACTAACAAATGACTATGTTTAGGTGCAGCCTAATACCTTCCTACAATTCCAACAACATGCATTATGTCTGGACGAGATGTTGTGATGTATAATAAGCTACCTATCATAGACCTATATGAACTCTGACCAACATTAGGTGAGTCATCATCCTCACTTAACTTGCATCCAGTGACCATAGGTGTGCTCATAGGTGTGGAATCTTCCATTTGAAACCTTTTCAACATTTCTCTTAGATATTTCTCCTGAGAAAGAAATAATCCTTCAGACCTCTGAGTAATTTGCAGACCAAGAAAAAATGGCAGTTCCCCTATCATAGACATTTCAAATTCAGACTGCATGGAAGAAGAAAGCCATTGTACCAATGAAGCATTATTTCTTCTSATGATGATGTCACCTACATAGACCAACACAATGAGCAAATAATTRCCATCTGTTTTGATATACAGATTGTTGTCAAATGTTCCTCTCTTGAACCCTTTCTCTTGAAGATACTTATCCAGTCTGTAATACCAGGCACGAGGAGCTTGTTTCAACCTAGATAAGGCTTTCTTCAGCTTGCAGACAAAGTCGGGATTATCTGACAGTTGGAAACCCTCTAGTTGTTCCATATAGACTTCTTCTTTTAGATCTCCATTTAGAAAAGCTGACTTGACATCCATTTGATAGACTTTAAATTGTTTATGACAAGCATAGGCAAAAAACATTCTGATAGCTTCTAATCTTGCAATGGGTGCAAATGTTTCATCAAAATCCACTCCTTCTATTTGAGCATATCCTTTGCAGACCAATCTAGCCTTATTTCTTACAATATTTCCTTGCTCATTCATCTTTTTTTTGTAGACCCATTTTGATATTATTACATTTTTATTTGCTGACCTAGGAAAGAGTTCCCAAGTGTCATTCTTTTCAATCTAGTCTAGTTCCTCATTCATTGATTTTAACCAATTTATGTCTTTATTGGATTCATTAAAGTTCTTGGGTTCCACCATGGATATGAAGGCTATATGTGATTGCTCGGTGTTTTTGATTATCCTTCTCCTAGTTTGTACACCTTTGTCTTTCTCACCAATCATCTGACTTTCAGGATGATTCTTTTGAGTAATTATGGAGGAAGGATTTGATGTTGATTGTTGTCCTGGCTCTTCTTGTTTAGGTGTCTCTTCTTCATCTGATTCTTGGACGTGTTCAACTTCAGCTTCAACTGTGTCCTCTGTAGTAGACTCAATATTGCTTACCTCTCTTATTGGGACTCGTTCATCAACCTTTAAATCAATGCAATCAACTAATTTATGCAATCTTTTATTAAAGCATTTATATCATTTACTATTGGTGGCATATCCTAAGAAGATGCTTTCATCAACCCTGTCATCATACTTGCCAAGGTTTTCATTATTATTCTTTATGTAGCACTTACTTCCAAAGACTTTGAAGTGTTTGATTGAAGCAGGTCTTCCATACTATAGTCCATAAGGTGTCTTGTCACTATGTGGTCTGAGGTGGGCTTTGTTAAGAATATGGACTGATGTGTGTATTTCTTCTACCCAATAAGTTTGACCAATGTTCTTATCATTCATTGTTGACCTGGCCATTTGTTGAACTGTTTTTTTTTACCTCTCAACTACTCCATTTTGTTGTGGAGTTCCTGGGATTGACTATTCTCTCTTGATCCCATGTTTATCACTGAATTATTTGAAATCACTTGACATAAATTCTTCTCCTCTGTCTGATCTTACTGTCTTTAACCTCTTGCATGTTTGATTCTCAGTTAAAGCCCTAAATATTTTAAATTTCTCAAATGCTTCAGCTTTTTCTTTGAGAAAAGCAACCCAAGCGAGTCTGGAGTAATCATCAATGATCAACATAAAGTATTTTTCCTTCTCTATGCCTTCCTATCTTGATGGTCCACATAAATCTATATGAACTAATTGGAGTGGTTTCTCTGTTGAAGTAGAGCTCTTGGATTTAAACTATGTCCTGGTTAGCTTTCCTACTTGGAAGGGTTTACACACAGAGTCTTGTGGCTTTGATATTCTTGGAAGATCTTTTACTGCCTCAAGATTTTTGAGCTTGATTAAGTGGTCAAAGTTTAGATGTACAAGTCTCCTATGCCATAACCATCTTTCATCATGTTTTCTTAGATGACACTCTTCTTTATCTTCTTTCAACACGTATACAATATTTTTTGTCCTTATGCCTTTAGCCACCACTTGTCCTGAGTTTACAGACTTTATCTTACAATCCTTGGAAGTGAACACCACTTCGCATCCTCTATCACACATTTGATTTACACTGAGCAAGTTATGTTTCAGCCCATCTACAAGCAGAACATCTTGGGCTTTTCCTTTACCATTACTCAAACTCACCATCCCTTTACCCTTGATTTTACTTGGTTCATCATTTCCAAAGGTTACATTTTTTGTTTTGCCTTTACTTATAGACATAAACTTATCCTTGTCTCCATTAATGTGATCGAAACATCCACTGTCTATATACCAGGGATTTTTTGTTTTTGAGCTGAAAATACTAGACCACATTTTTCACTATCTTTCTTTTTCCATCTGCTGGCATTTCTGGCTAAGGGCTTTATCCTTGGATCTACTTTGTAATTCTTCATATGGCAGTTTGAATCTTTGTGGCCGAAGTTATTACAGTTATAGCATTCGAGCTCATTGTTCAATAGGTCAAAGTGATTGGTGCAACTTTGTCTACTCATTGGTTGTTTAGTTCTATGTTGCAGAGATTGTTTTTTTCTTGATTTCCTCAGTTGCATGTCTCTAAACTTAATTTGACAATTTGCAATCTTATAACCAAAATTAGAATAGTAAAAATAGTAACCATGGAAGAAATTTTGGTACTTGAAGGATGGCCTTCTTCTTGGCATTTGTTGTTCCATCTTGGTATATCTTTGTTTTTTATCAAGGATCATCTTGTCTTGATTAGCTTTTGGTGGCATAGTACTCACATGGTCTGATTGGTTGTTGACTTAGAACTTGATCATATTTATTGGCTCTTTGCTTTCTGGCTGCTTGTTGCTTGAACCATTTTCATAACCTAAAACATTATTCAACAAAGGAGATCTTTGTTTTCTCAGAATGTCATTTAGTTCTGCAGTGGCTTTAATGCTTAGAAGATTTTGGAGATACAATGTTTTAAAATTCTCCATCTCTTTTCTAGTTTTTACTACCTCTTCTTCCAAGGCTTCACATCTTGTCTTCTTCTCTGATAGTTGTTGTTTCAGAATGTCCTCTATTTTCTTTGCCTCTTCTAATTCCACTTTTATTCAAGCAAATCCTTCATCAAGTTTTTTATTGTCTTTCTCGAACTGTATCAACAATAGTTTTTTCGTTTTCTTCTTAAATCCAAGTCTAGCAATTTATTCTAGAGCACTGATCAATTCTCCTTCCAAGACAATCACAACTTATTCATCGTCAACCTCACTTCCTGTGCTTTTATTATTATAGTCCTCTTTGGTCATAATCATAAAGTTATTAACCTTATCTTCATAGGAGGATTCACTCTCAGTGTCTTCTGAAGAATCATCATTGTTTACACATAAAATTTTCTTTTTACCAAATCTCTTGGGTTTGTACTTATTTTCACCTTCAAAATTTTGATCATGCTTCTTGTGTGGACACTTAGATGCAAAGTGACCTATCTTTCCACAATTAAAACATTTGAAGGGCAACTTGCCTTGGTACTTGCCTGATCCCTTCTTTAGTCTTCTCACAAATTTTGCTTCAATTTCATCAGGCTCAAAATCCTCATTCTCATCTGCTTTAAAAGATGCTTCTCTAGAGACGGGTTTATCTTTACCTATCCTCATTTCATAAGCAGTCAGATTTCTTAGGAGTTGTTCAATAGGCATAGATTTTAGATCATTAAGTTCTTCTATACCAAATACCTTTGGGTTGAACCTATCTAACAGAGATCTCAAAATTTTATGAACTAAAGAGACATCCTGAATTTTTTCACCAAGTCATATCATTGCATTTACTAGTTCTTCAACTCTCAGAAAGTACTTCCCAACAGTTTCATCCTCTTTCATCTTTATTTGTTCAAACTTTAATATGTAGGTTTGAAGCTTGGCATCCTTTACCTTCTCATTACCTTCATAACTTCTAATGAGTTTGTCCCACGTTGCTTTGGCAAATTCTAGGTTCATAACTTTTACAAATT
>ML814538.1:0-52481 GCA_009831015.1 Picea engelmannii | reverse complement strand
ATCTCCTTTGAGTCTCTGGACTTATGAAATCTCAAATATCAAACTTTACTGTAGTATAATCAACGGATGAGAATGCTCCCAAAGTGATCTTTCAGATCGGACGACCCGTATCCTTGCTGACGTGGTATCCCATATGTTCTTGCCAACATGGTTTGCCACATGTCCTTGCTGACGAGGTCTGCTGATGTAGATCTCCCAGACGTCCTTGTTGACGTGGTCTGCCACATGTCATCTTGGATCGAACGGTTGACGCTTACTTCAGGTCTTTACCTAGAGTCCACAAGATTACGCCACGACTTTTCTGGATCAGACGACCTAGATTTAATTCGAACGATCTGACGCTTGAAATCTTCTTCGAACGATCTGAAGGTCGAGATATACTTTATATGATCT
The DNA here is from genome assembly GCA_009831015.1 of Picea engelmannii. NCBI lineage: Eukaryota > Viridiplantae > Streptophyta > Pinopsida > Pinales > Pinaceae > Picea > Picea engelmannii. The sequence continues at coordinate 52,088 of ML814538.1, read as the reverse complement.
GATGATCGATATCTACTTCGGATCTCCAGATCTTCGGGCTTCGGAAATTTAAAATCTCAAACTGAATTCTTGAGGCGAGATTTTTTCCGGAGCATAACCTCCTGACATCTTTACACTTGAAATGAATGTTGTTCGTTGATCAGGATCTTAGATCGACGGCTCGATCTATCTATGGTGCAGCTTTTCCTTGGATTAAATCCAACGACTCTCCATCTTTGCTTATCCTAACCTTCCACTTAATTTGATCTGACGACTGATGGATATTCGGGTGATCGTGGTCTCGGATCTCATCCCCTGCTTATGTTGTCCTTCCACTTTAGAGTGATATGATGGCTTAAGTTTACTTTGGATGATCCAATAGTTGAGGATTCATTTCAACTCTCCAGGTCTCCGGACTTTAGAGATTTCAAATTTCAAACCCACGCTTTGCTTATCCTATTCTTCCACTTTAAAATGATCCAACGGTTATGGAGACGCTTGAAGAAGATCTACGATCAAGGATCATTACAGAACCACATCTTGCAAGTGATTTAACTCGTCACCCAAACTCTGCAATTTGAACTTGTGCATTGTAGGTGAGTTAACCACAATCGTCGATCTTCGAGGCTATAAGATCTGACGGTCCTGACTAATTGCGGGACTGGAAATAACACGATATTTAATTCTTCTTTCGATCTCCGCAATTTATCCCTATCATTGATCTGGCGATTGCGCATTTGACGATCACGAATTAATTCGACTTAATATGATCGTTTGTTGGATCGACCACAATCGTCAATATTTGGGTTTATGAGATCTGGTGATCTAGACCAATTGCAGGATTAGAACTAGTGAGTTGTTTAATTCTTCTTTCGCTCTCCGCAATTCATCCTTGTCGTTGATCTGGTTTGCAAATCCGACTGTCACGATCCTTCTCCTGAGCTACTTTGATCTCTACATATTGTTCGTTCCTCCTCCTGAGCTTATGCTTTTCCTATTTTCCATCATCATTGTTGTTCTTGCCATCAATGACAAGCACACTCTTCCTGTAAACATGCCAACACATTTTTCTCCATTGATTTATTAACTTTAATAATACCTATACTATTAATCATAGCAAGAAGAACAATTAATCATAATTGAACTGATCTATCTTGATTTTCAGTGTTTAATAAAATTTCAGAAAACTACGACATAATCTTTTTTAGGAATTATTGTTTGATTTTTATCTATCTATCCATGAAAAACAAAGTTATCTTTTATTCCTATGAGAGTCTTTGATTTGAACCAGACTTCAAAATTTATGGAGAAAAATCAATTAGCAATCTTCTAAAAAATTAAAGCTTTGATTTTATATGCAATTTTCAACACTTACCAACTTTTCAGCATTTTCTAACTCGCAATTTCCTTCAAAAATCTCTTAGTCCAATTCTTTTGCTCACTAATTGAAAATGACACAATTTCTTTCCATTGCTAATTTCTCGACTTAGATTGCGCTCAAGAAAAACTTGTTTATAATTCAGTGTTTTTAAAAAATTCAAAAGGATTTAGTAATATATAACCCTTTGACACTCAATGGTCCAGTCACAATAAATATTTTCCACCAACTTCGAAACATTTCAGCAATAAATACATTGATTGGACATTAACAGTTGTCAGGAGCGCCTTGTGGAAAAATTTGAAAACTCAATCGGATAGAGCAGTGACAAGATCAATTCGAACATAATAAAGTCATGCCGAGTTCTTGATGAGTTCCAATTAGTGGCCATGAATAGCGAGATAGCGACAAAGGGACCTGAGATTGCGACAAAGGGGACCGAGTGAGAGACAAAGGGGACCGAGTGAGCGACAAAGGGCCCATTCTGTGAGGGTTTTCGGTCTTCGAAGTGCTTCCAGAGGGGTTGTCGAGCTTCAAGAGGATATTCTATCCGAGGGGAACGTTATAGAGGGACTGAATCATAAGGGGGACCCAAATTATCTACAAGCAGAAGTCAAACTGCTACTCAACATGAACAGATGTGGGGAGGGTTCTCTCTTTCCTTTTCTTTATGCCTCCTTGTTTAAGATTTGTTTATTTTCTTTAATATGGCACAAATCAAATGTGGGAAAAACAAAAACAAAACTGGCATAAAACACATCAAAACAATTATGGGGGTTAATATGGAGGAACCAAAAGAAAGTTTAGCCTTGGTGAACCAGGGGTCTAGCGTACAGGAGACACATATACCAATACTTAACACCACAGGAAACAAATCTGCAAACTACTCGATTATTTTGGACAGGGCAGGGTACAATGGGGGTTTACAATATCAGTTTACTAGTGGATCTCCATTTTTCCATACTGTAGTAACAATAGAGGATTTAGCAAGAGCATGGGGTTCTTTTATGGCATATTTCTTTAAGAAGGATGTAGGAAACATAGACGATAAATTGGTTTTTGTAAACGCAAAGAAATATAAGGGGATTCTAAAGTGTAGGCAGACCCAAAAGCTAAGGAAACCACATAAGAAAAAATTCACAATGATATTGTCGAAAGTGAACAACATATCCAGTAAGGCTTCTCAACACAGTGTGGAGAAAATCGAAATTAAGGATCTCGAACCAAATTTGGACAAAGAAGAGGTTTTCGAAGCAAACAAAGATGGAAAAAATGAAGTTAACCATGACAAAAAWGACCTATGTAGTCCCACATCAACACTATTGATGTGGTCATCTRAGCTATATGTGAAAGAACTCATGAGCATGAAAAGTAGACTCRAAATTTTAGAAGAGAAAAAGATGGTATGAAGGAAACAAAATAAACAAAATCGTTGAGTTCAAGAGCAAATTAGAGGGAGAAAATAAAGCTATTAAGGAACAAATCTTAAGCATGTAGGTTAAAATGGAAATAGGACAAAAAGAMGTGTCTKCTTTGAAACAAGAATTAGAATAGATGAGGACAACCAGAGTTGAGAAATCATAATTGGTGAAAGAAGAGGACACAACACAAAGACAAGAGATTCAGTTAGCATTAGCTGACATGGAAGCTAAAGAAAATCAGCTAAAAGATTGGATACAAGAGGCTAAGTCATGGTCACAAGTTGTAAGTGGGTCATCAAACAAACAAAAAGAAATCATTGAGAAGCAAATCAAAGTAAAAATAAAGGAAGAACAAGATAAGCAAGGCAAGGCTGCAAATATCATTATCAAAGGATTGAGGGACTTTGGTGAAAATGAGAGGACATACATTCTAGTAAGGGACTTCCTTAAAGATAAATTGAAGTGGATAGGGTGTACTCACCAGGAAAGCAGGATTGGACAGAAGATAGAGGAAGGAAGAGATAGACATGTATGATTTATCCTAAGGAATATAGAGGATAAGAATATGACTCTTCGAAATATAGGATTTCTCAAAGGCACACACATCTACCTAGATGAGGACTTGACTTTTGCTCAATGAGAAAAACAAAGAAAGGAGTGGGAAAAAGTGAAAACAACAAGAAACGAGGGAAAATGGGCATGGTTGAAGAACGAGAAGGCTCAAATCAGTAATTGTTTCTCAAATAAGAAATAGGAAATCGGGCCCCCACGGGACTGTTTACAGGTAGTAAGCTAGAATTGTCGGGGTTGGGGCCCATAGAAGAGGGGAAAGACATTATCATCCTTGTAGAAAAAAATGAGCACAATGGTTGCAAGGTTCCATATTTCGAGGGGTACAAGAGAGATTCAGTTTGGAACAAAGGAAATGAGATAGGCAAAGGACATGGGGGAGTTAAAGTGCCAATAAATGAAAAATGGGGTGGTGTTGTAAAAGTGGTAAAAGAAGACCCAAACAAACAATACATCTGGCTGCAAATAATTGTGAAGGAGGTTACTTTCAGGATGGTTGCTTGTTATTTTTCCCATAAAAGAAGCAATTTAGACAACGAAGACCCGTATGCCGCACTGGAAAGAGATATCTCTCTATTTAGCCACTTAGGAGATGTAGTTTTAATGGGTGATTTTAATGCAAGGACATCTAACAACCAATCTCTCTATTTGAGCAATGAAGAAAGAGGGGAAAACAATCCCTTATGGTTGGAAGAGAGTGGAGATCAATAATGGGAAAGAGATTCACAACATGGAAATGAGGGTGTGACACACATTGGGTCAGAATTATTGGGGCTTTGTAGCTTGCTTGGCATGGTTATTTGGAATGGAATGAGAGGGTGGCCAACTTAAGGGGGAATCACATGCAAAACTTACAATGGTCAAAATGTGGTAGATTACTTAATCTGTTCTCAAAGTTTCACTTCTACAGTGTTGAAGTTTGATATAGGGGACTATCCTATTGAATTGGAATCTGATCATGCCCCCCTATTGGTTGAGCTAGACTTTCTTGCTAGTCCACACAATAATCAAATCCTTGGCATACAAAAGAGAAATATTTCCAAAGGAAAAATCCTCATGAATCAAGAAAATATGGAAAGGTTTAATGCTACTCTTAAGCAACAATTTTAGGTTATAAAGTACAACAGAGAAGATATGACAACCAATGAGAAGGGTGGTCATGCTCATAGCAATTTGTTGATCCCAACAATCCACAAAGCCTTAAGTGCATGTAAAAGGTATCATCCCAAGAAGAGGGCTACAAGTGCCTTTCTGGAAAATCCATGGTATGATGAAGAGTTCAAGGCAACCAAGAGATCTTTAAAAGAGAGAAATTTGGGAAAAGAAAACAAGAAGTAGTATGAAAAATTAGTACACTAAAAAAAAGAAGAGTGTGTAAATGATAGAAGAGAGGAGTTAATCTCTCTTGGAAAACACAACCCCAAAGGATTTTTTAGAGAAATTCAATAGAAGAGAAAGAAAACTGAAAACAATATTACAAATGTCCAATGGTTAGAATATGTGAGGCTCCTTTATGAGCGGGTGCATGAGAAAAATACTCCTCCCATAGTGAAAACATCAGTGGAACTATTCACAGTGAATGATATTAAGAAAGGAATAGAGAAGCTAGCAAGCGAGAAAGCGGAGGATAAATATGGGATTTAAGTTGAATTTTTAAAGTGGAGGATTGAGCTCCTTGCACCTCACATAAAATAAATTTTCAATGGGGTCATCCAGGATGAATTTCCGAGAGAATGGACCGCCAGTGTGGTCATTCCTCTCTTTAAGAATGGAGATATCAACAATCCTTCCAACTACCACACTATTATAGTCAACCCCCTCGTGGGAAAGCTTTTTGGGAGCATGATAGAGAGAAGAATCAACAGTTGGGAAGAAGATGAGGGGAAAAAGGAAAAAGGGCAAACAAGTTTTAAACCTAGGCATTCTACCATTGATCATTGTGTCACCCTTAGACATTTGATAGAGAAAATATGGGACAAACAAGGTGAGACAACCTATTGTTGTTTTGTGGACTTTAAGAAATCCTTCGACATGATGCCTAGAGACAAACTATGGAAAATAATGGAAGAGTTGGGTATCCCAGATGGATATAGAGCAGTAGTTCATAGACTTTTTGAGAAGGTTAGAGATCAAATAAGAACAAGTGAAGGAATGTCTGAATGTTTTGGTAGTGATATTGGCGTTAAATAGTGATGTCCTCTATCTCCCACTTTGTTTGGTTTATACATTGATAAGTCGAAATACTGGTTGAGAAGGAGGTGACAACAAGTATGAAATTCTTTTAGTTGAAACAAGTACTTTTCCATTGGAGGTGACAACAATAACCAAATTAATAAGCTATTTAAAGAAGGTGGAAAACATGGATAACCAACGCTGGCCCAAGTTATCTATGGAGGAGGAGTTAGACCGTAGGAATAAAACTTGGATAAAGAAAAATTAAAAGTGGTTTGAGTAAGTAGAATATCTAGTTGCATGAATGTCCTAACACCAAGGAAGAAATAAAAAAAGTTCATGAATGAAAAATTTAGGACTACCATGTGGACCAATCACAGTGGGCATAAAAAAAAAATACTACATCAAGGAGTTTAGCCCACATTGTGATCATAGAGAGAAAACATAGTTAGGGTAAGCTATTAAAGGAAAAGCAAGATTGTTAGTTGCATAGTTGAGGATCGGTTCACATCACCTTAGATGTGAGACCGGTAGGTGGAGGGTACCCAAGGAAGTTTTAGAGGAGAGAACTTGCATATTCTATAATAAGGGTGTGGTGGAGACAGAGTGGAACTTTGTCATGGAATCTGCATCCTACGAGGATATCCGTAGTCAGTATGAAAACAACTTAAAGGTCGACAACATGCACCAGCTTTTTGACGGGGATAAGATCAACCAAATTGCTAGTCTTCTCGTCAAGATTCGCATTAGAAGATATGACATNATGGAATCTGCATCCTACGAGGATATCCGTAGTCAGTATGAAAACAACTTAAAGGTCGACAACATGCACCAGCTTTTTGACGGGGATAAGATCAACCAAATTGCTAGTCTTCTCGTCAAGATTCGCATTAGAAGATATGACATCGAAAAGAGTGTGAATATGAATTAGGGTTGTTATTCTCTTGGTCCCTTAGGCTATTAAGCCTTGTGGACGTCATTAAAATCAATCAATCAATCAATCAACTTGTGTCCAGTGGTTTTCTTAAAACGTTGTTTTGCATGGAGTTCGTAAGGAATGTTGCAAGACTTATAACTCGAAAGTAAAAGTTTCACAATGCTTTAAAATTGAGTTTTTTTAAAGGTGTGGCAAAGCTAGAACTTGATCTTCAAAAGATTGAAATAAACTTATACAAAGATTCCAGTGAAGCACTTAATAAAAAACAATATAAAATAAACTTTCTTAGTATGAAAAATCTTCTAGAATTCTCTTAAGATAATAGGATGATGACTTAGATTGAAGCACAAAACAACTCAAGGATCACTTTTTAAACAAAAATCAAAGTTAAATACACTCTTCAAATTAGTTAATCAAGGAGATTCAAGCATGTTGATGAAAAATTAAAGTAAAAAAGTGTACCCAATCTTAGAAAGCTTGGTTTTGTTGAGACCTCAACACTATAGTTGTAGTTAGTAATAGAAAAGGATCCACAATTGCAACTAGTGATTGTAATAATAGTGATGTCAATGTAACATCGAGGGAAAGCTTATGTTTCAATATATATTTAATGGCATCCTCTTTGAAATCTACTTAGTGTTAAACATAGATGTTCATTTTTTAATTTATATTTTATATTAAGATGGCTTGAAGAAGATGACATTTCTATGGGTGGAAACAATTGGATGACTAATTGTCACTCATAAGCTATATGATAATAACAATGCTCTCATTAGAGAACAAAATATATCAAAGGTAAAGGAATAACTTTTCTATGAATCATCTAGGGTAAAAATTGATTATCAAAAATTCTAAATTGTTAGTTTATTATCATTCACAAGATGTTGGGTTAACAACTAACAAACATATAAAGTGTAATATTTCTTTAAGGAAGATAGTGTTGTCATATATCTAGGTATGCCATTGGTGTTAAGGTGGGCCAAATGAAAAGATTGGTTTCCACTTTGGGAGTCTTGGACAAAATGGACAAAATTTGCAGGGCCTACATGCTTCATATGTTGAATTTCTTAGTTTACTAAGAATTGTGTTGATGTTGAGGCCTACTCCAATTCAAATATTAAATAACATTATTTCAATATTTCATGCTCTTATGTTTATGAAGAAAAATTCAGTCAAGATATTTTTAGATTAACTTTAGTCTCCTCATAATTAGAAAATATACAAATTTACACCATTTAATTGGATTGAGACTTGTGCATCAATAGATTAAAAAGATTTGAGTTTTGATAAAACCTTATCAATTTTAAGCATTAAGCATGTGCTAACAAAGTTTTCAATTTTTTGAATGTCTCAAATCAACTTTGGTAGTGAATGTGAATTCCTATTAGTAAATATCTTGATAATCAACCGCTCAAGAGGGTGATGTTATGTGCTATGTCTACAAATAAAGACATGTATCTTTGAAATTGATTCTTATTATCACAAGATTTGTACTTGTGCAAATCCCTCCACAAGATCTCAATATTGTGTAACAATTGGAAGTGTCTAGCACTATCACCTAAGTAGAGACTGCCCTAGTTTTAGTGATGGAAGGAGGTCCACAACAAGGGAGGCTTCACTAGTGACTTCAAGGTATCAAATAGTAAGGTTAGTCGATCCTACAACCCCCTGTCTTGGTCACTTTAAGGTTAGATCTAGGTCTAAGGGAAGAAATGAAAGGAATGAGGCAATTGTTTCAATTGTTTCAATTGTTTCACTTGTATGAGACAATAAACAATTTGTAGCGTAATATAGACAATTACCAAGTTATAAAGCTCAAAGATGATCTCTTAGACACTAGATGATCAATAAATGCATTGGTCATTTCAAATTAATGTAGTAAACAATTGTACAACAACAATTAATAATTTGCAACAATATCAAGGAGTATTCTAAAAAATGTAGCAATTTAGCATGAAAAACAAGCCTTTAACATGTACAATATTATCCAATTTCTAGATGAAATTTTTGAGTAACTTAAGCCACTTTTCCAAGCGTGTATGCAACAATTTAATGCAAAAATCAGTGGTTGTAGCAAACTTTTGTAACAACGGAAATAAATAGCATTTGTTTGCTAAATTTAGAGTTAGGGAAGTTAGTAGGATTGTTGAGAGAGAAAGAATATTAATTTGTAACGCTACTTTCACCACAAAAACAACTCTACACTAGTATTGTTGTCTTCTAGGGCTTATGGAGTCAAGCATGAAAGACCTTGAATATTGAACAAGGTGAATAAGAAGAGTGTGGTCTAAACCCTAAGGTGTAAACTCTCTTAGGGCTTAGGACTAGACCTTCAAGAAAATGGTTCCTAGGGTGCAAATATTCTTGGGGCTTGGGTGTCATTTTCCTCCTTCTAAATCAACTAGATCAAGGATCAAAGACTAAGATTAGAATACTAAGGTTCAAACAATTTTGGACCTTAGGTTCTTAACCCTAGCAAAGAATGCTTTCAAAAAACTTGGACAAAAAAAACATATGAAGGAGAGAAACACTTATGTCTCCTTCCTAGGGTTTCACCAAGACAAAGTAGCATGCAACAAGATAGTAATCAACACTTTTAAAACATTAGCAATGACATGAAATTTTAACAATCACCTACTTCTCCAAGTTGCTAGCCTAGACAAAACCCTAGTTCGAACAATACATCATCCAAGAAAGAAAGAACATCCACAAAGATCCTCCTCCAAAGATAGTGCATGACATCCAAGAGACAAGAGAGAGAAAAAAACAAACTTTTCTAAAATCACCCCACTCCAAATGAGTGAGGAAGTGATGACGAAAATTGATAGGAGTGCTAGCTTTATTTATAAGGAAACCCTAACACTCCAAAAGTCACCAAAAGTGAAAAGACACATCTCTTGGTGGGGCCGACCCCTCAAATTTTCCTTTACAAATGTCAAAATCTAAAAAATAATACATAAATGGTCACACATGTGGTGACATCATGCCCCCAATGGGATAGGAGGGCCTCTCCAAGGCCATGCATCATCGTTTGAAGTACAAATCTAGTGGAAGTATTCTACACCTATTATCGGACAAATCGGTAGGTGCGGACACTAACAGATCTCCCTAGATCCACCTGGATCTAGAACAAAATAGGACAGGACACGACTCTTTCCCTAAGTTGTAGTCATTGAATCTACTAAAGAGAATGAATAAGTGACATATCTTGATATCACTTCCTTAGGTCTCTGTTGTTCTCGCTTCGCTCCGGTGCTCTTATGGAATCAGGTCAAAGACAACACAAACCAACCAAAATGAAGATAGAGAACTATATTCATTGTCAACTTATGCATATGATCAAGGAGTTACGCAATAAAGTAAGAGTGACTTTATGGGAAAGGGACATGTCGTTGTATCATATTAAATGAAAGTAGAAGATACAACTTGATCGTCTTGATGTTGCAAGCTTCCTTTCAGTGACCCTTGGTTCCAACACACACACTTGCTCTGCACTTGCATGAAGAAGGTCCAATTCTTCTTGATAGATCAAATAGAGTCTTCAAGCTTCTATTCAAGCAGGGTTCTTCACACAATTCTTTCACCAATTCTTCATTCAATCTTGCTTAACCTTTTTCATGAGAAACCTTTCAATATATAGGATAAGGAGAGATGGTTACATGGATGAGGATGATCCCACCAAATCTGAGAAGTCAGTGAAATGACAACCATACGAATGCCAACTCATTTTCTAGAAGATCCCCTTCTAGAACCTTCGTGGCCTCTTCTTTTTTCCAAGCTTAAAAATAGGTTCACACCCCATATATGGAGCAAACTGTGAGAAGTTTGCACTCTAAGTGTGGGTGGCCTATGAGAATGAAGGATTCTCGCACCCTAGACCATAGGCATCCTACGAACTCATCTTAAAAATATGTTTTTGGAAAAAGACAGGAGCCACTTTTCTCAGACAAAAAGTCCTTGTTGGGAGCCTGAATACATCATTGTTGAAACATCACCAGAATGACTTAAATCATGTGTAACAGAATGCCCCCCAAAGTACGAGGCCAGAATCTGTGACAGCCGAAATACTTTGTAAATTATGTGTGTGTCAGAACCCAGGAGCGCACCTAATTGGAAACCTGCAAACAACCAAACATCTGCATAATATAATATCAGTTCTGGGGTAGGCATTCACATACTCAGATCACAGATGGATGAAATCATGAATGTAGAGCATGGCCACCAATCATACACTGTGGATCCATGTCGTCAAAATACTGCATAGCCACCAGGAATACACTGTGGATCTATGCGAGAAGACTTAAATTAAGACAACATAGCCACATGACATACAAAGTGGATCTATGTGCTAATGTAAATCATACATATTCCATTGCAGCCTGGATCAAAAAGATGAGACCCAGGGTCTTCAATCCCATAACCTAAAAGTACGAATCTAGAAATGCGATTACATGTGCTGAAGTCGAGCATGGTAGAAACCACTTGATTACCGATCATTGATGAAACCGTTAACAAGTGCGAGAGAAATCACCATTAATGTCAATGACTCCCAAAGTACACTAGTACAATCCAACGAATGTGAATAAATGAGCTAAGGTCGAACACTCGACGGAACCTCCCGATCAGGGGTCAATAATGAAAACCCATTGTCGAAAGCGAGGAAACCTTCCATTGATGCATGCAAGTTCCAAGGTACCAGATAATTTCTAAGTCTCGTTTTCGGATAATGAGTTGGAGTCGACGGAACAAGACTTGTCACAGGAGGGCCTTGATGTATCCCCCATCAATGACGCGAAATAAGTAACAGATTTTGAGGATGAAACAGAGTATGAATATGGGTCGAAACGGACACAGGGAAGGCCGACATAGTAAGAATGGACAACTGCAGATGGCCAACTCAATATAGAACTCGTGTGAACTTCTCTTGAACATATGAATGACATAACCAAGGACTTGGCAACATTGACTCAAAGATGACCCAAGATATGACCTTGTAGCAAGTCGAACGAGAGACAAATGGATTTCCCAACCCGAATTCAAATGATGAATAGAGGGTGCCATGTTCAAGAGTGACGCTTACTGCCATTAATATAAATACGAAAACACATCCCTTTCCCAAAATTTCCCCCACCATTTCTGGCGAGTACCTCTTTTTTTTTATGCAAGCTTGAGGAGAATAACATATGATTGTTGATGTAAGCTCATCCTTCAGATGAGTCCCTCGAAGTATGTTTAACGAACCCTAGGAAGGAGTGGTTCGGTCCCATTACGGGTCTGTCGATGTTTGTTTAACGAGTCCAAGGATAGAAAACTCGGGGTTTTTCATGTTTTGAGAGTCTGAAAAACACTTAAAGAGAACTCTCTCGGTTCATTTTTCGTAAAAGAGTTTGACAAGACCAAAAAGGTGATAAACTATCGCTCATCGAACGTTTTGTTCAGATACTTTTACGAGCATAAACATAACAAGATTGCTCGGCCATCTTTTCATTTTAATGGAGCGTGAAAAGAGCTTAAAGGATACTCCTTTGTGTTCGTCGTTTTCATATTACCATGACAAGTACGAAAACACGAGAAAAGTATACTCGGTTACGTTCTCATGTATTTTCGAGCGCGAGAACGAACGAAGACTAAGCTCGAGGTTTTTCTAAAAACCCTAAAAAGCAGTCGTACATGCGACAAAAAGAAAAAAACACCTATACTCCTTTGTTTGGACATCAAAGTTGTTATATCTGTAAAAACCACACTCATAGGACTATTAGGGTATTAGGTTTTATAGACAAAATAATATAAAAAATCAACAAAAATGGTAAAAAGTGAATAAATATGGGTAAAAAGGGCTTTTACCATTTCATTATGATTTTGCCAAAAACTTTGCCCAATACACCTCATTTTCTCTCAAATTTCTTTGCTCGATCACGGGAGGCACAAGCGACCATTTGGCGAACCATCTCTGCCAACGATGTAATCTCTTGATCTCTCACCTTTTCCATGGTTTTTATTGACAATTTTCAGGGTTTTAGGTCCATTTTAGAGCCATAACTCGTGCCCTAGCTTTCTCGCAGGTTGGCCATGCTGGACCTGTGAGAATCTAGGATTCTCGCAGGTGGCCTTAAGGGCACCTGCGAGAATCTCACATTGTGCTAAAGGGGTACCTGTGGGGGCTGAAAAATGAATTTTAAGATTGTTTATTGGTCAATAAAAATTATGCCAAGGTTTGAAATAAGTTGTTGACCATTCTCTTATGGTTCTTGTGAAGGTATTTGACCATCATAATGTTGGAGTGGCGAGAAAGAGAACATGAGGAGGAGGATTCTATTGTCGGGAATGACCTGGGTACCGTCGCTGCCCTCCGAGACTGTGGGCTCTTGAAATTCTTCAGGATTCCGGGCATGAGGGCCCAACTCAGATTGTTGGAATACCTGGTTCATATGTGGGACATGGACCAACAGTGGTTTCACGTGGGAGTCCACACGTTGACCCTGGATATCGAGGATATCTATTTTCTAACAGGGTTGTCATGGCATGGGTACCACGCTAGCTTGACCAATGGTCGAGGTGGCGAACTCCCTATGAGTGAGTATTGTCGCCGGCACTGTGTTCCTAAGGCAGAAAGAAGCAAGGGCAAGGTTGTTATTTGGGGGGTCCAAGGCTTGACCTTGCGAACCATATTGTTCACTATATCTTGCATGGCCAGGAGCGCGGCTCCACACATGGCGCTCCAGAGCTACTTCCAATATGCCATAGAGTGCACAGAGCCTCGAGTCTTCAACTGGTCAGATGCAGTTCTCCGCAATATGAAGAGGCAATTGACGAAGTGCAGAAGGGGCAACTTGAAGGAGTTTGGGTACGGATCACTTTTGGTGCCATTATTCCTCGAGAGGGTCCCATTGTTGATATTATAGGTTGATTGGGGTTTACCAGCCCCACAGGATCTGAGGATGCTGAGGTGGTGCAACCTCATGGCCCGACATGTAGTTGGGCCCATCATCAAGTACACTGATTCATTTTTCGACTAGTTGTGGCCCCAGATGCTGATGATTGATGACTACGCATATGTTGGTTTGGATTTCTGAGGGGATCCAGATTTGGCCCTACCTGAGGATGCTCAGTGGGGTGATTTAGGTAAGTACACATTTTGTTATTTTCAAATGTTTTTGTAATTTTTATCATATGAAATGTTTTTGTGTTTATCCAAGAACTAATCAAAACAATCTATTTTTGATGACACAGATGTGGGGCCATATCGACCTCCAGGCATGTCTCCTATTCAACGACGAGGAGAGGTGGCTCCAGTGGTGAGATGGGATGTTGAATACTATGAGGCAGTGGAGCAGAACTTAGAGGGGTTGACTGCTGACATCCCAGATATGGCTATTGGGGAGATCCCTAGACGTTACCAGCACCATACTGTGGGGGTGTCTGAGTCTATCAGTCGACTGCTTCGTAGGGTGGACCGAGAAGTTGTGTGATATCGTGAGCGTCATCCGTGACACTATTTTGTAGAAGCCATGGGCTTCATATTTTTGAGATTTTGGTCCTTGGACAGACACTTTTTGTAAAAACTTTTGATCGATATATACATATATACGGCTTCTACCGGCTTATCTTGTGTTGCGTTATAAATGTAACGTGTGATTGGTTTATAAATGGCCCAAATGCTTGTCTAACACATAGTTAGCTAATGCATCAGTCAATGTATTTAGACATCTAGGAATGTGTTGATACTCAATATAATCAAAATAATGTTCCAAGAGTCGAATTCGTAAATATACCCGTAATAAAGTAGGACTTCGAATAGCATAGACATTACTTAGCTGCAGTACTACTAGCTGTGAATCAAGTCGTATAACCAAATGGTGGATGCCAAGCGAGATAGCATCAATCAACAGTTCGACGATGGCGCTATACTCTGCAATATTGTTGGTCACACGACCAAGGCACACACCTTGCAGACTGATAAGTTCGTTTGTAGGTGCGCAAATTGTCCATGCAGTGGAAGCAAGGTTTTGAGTACTGCAGCTAGCACCATCGGTGAAGCCAATGTGGGGTAGCGAAGACTACGAAATCTAGAAACCAAGCAGAACGTAACATAAGCGGTCGAGGCCAGAGACCGGATAACGAAAAAGCATACTACAGTAACACAAAAGAAGTATGATACAATAAAATACAAGCACTCATACACCGGTGATCTTACGCATAGTACTTCTTTAAGTACAACCCGTTTTTGGGTTCACTCAAAGGGATACCATCGTAGTCTACCAACTCATAAGATCCTTTCTCCAAAACTCGTCTGACGATATAAGGACCTCGCCACATAGCTTCAAAGTTTCCAGCTCCTAGCATATCTCTATCTTGTTCATATAGAAGAACGAGATCACCTTCAGAGAAAACGCGTGGCCTAACATGTTTGTCGTATTGGGATTTGACGTGTTTCTTCTGGGCTTCTATAACTAGGGTGGCATCGCAACGGGTTTCGTCTAATTGCATAAGATACAATAGATTTTCTTCTTCGATAGAAGTGCTTGGGAGAAGTTCGAAGGCTAGTTTTAGGGAGGGTATCTCACATTCAATCGACAAGATGGCTTCTAGACCATAAATTAACTGGAATGGTGTAAACCCGATAGCAGACTTAACGGACGTCCGGTAAGCCCACAATGTTGTTTTGTTGAAAACAACATTGTGTGCCAACTCGTTTTGTGAATCCCTATCATTCGTCGAAGCATGGTAATGAGGACCTTGTTTATTGCTTTGACTTGGTCGTTGGCTTGTGGGTAATAGGGTGTTGAGTTTTCATGGAAAAGACCCAACTTTTCAGTGAGTTCAGACATCATGAAGTTTCTAAAGTGGCTACCGTGATCAGTAACGATAGCCTGAGGAACACCAAAACGAGCAATGATGTGATTGAATATGAATAATGTTGCAATCCTTCTGGTATTGTTGAATGTTGGGATCGCCTCGACCCATTTCATAAAATAATCTATAGCTACAATAATGTATCCATGCCGCCCAGCCGAGTGAGGGTGACATGTCATGAAATCAATACCCCATTTCACAAAAGGACTAATGGAAACCACAGGGTGTAGAGGAGCAGGGTGTGATCGGATTTTATTGTTGTAGGTTTGGCAAGCATGGCATTTCTGGACGACAATTATACAATCGTTGAATAAAGAAGGCCAAAAATACCATGCTCGTAAGATCTTTTGGGCAGTAGCATACCTAGACATGTGACCACCACAAGCTCCAGAATGTCAGTCATTGAGGGATTTCTCGGCTTCGTCAAACGTGAGGCAGCGTTGAAAAATGGAGTCAATCTCACGACAATAAAGAGTATCGTCGAGGATAATATACTAGCGGGCTTGGTAGCGGATTCGACGACGGTCAGTGCTAGACAAATTGGGCCGGAAAGTCTGGGTATGGAGATATATGATGATATCTCTATACTAACGGTCATCGGAACTAATCAGGAAAAGGGATTCATCGGGTAATGAATCGGCTGCTACATTTTCCGTTTCAGAGCAAGGAAGGTCACATATCAACTCGACAAACACCAAAGATTTCTTGGACTTAGCATGTTCGAATTCTAAGTTGAACTCCTGGAGTATTACAATCCATTTGGAGTATTTGTCCCCTAGCAATTGGCGTGTAAGAATGTGTTGCATAGGGTTACAGTTAGAAATTACCGTAGTCTTACGAGAGAGGATATAGTGCCGAAAACGTTGAACATCTTGGACAGCTGCCAAGGCCAGTTTTTCAACATGTAGATACTTGGTTTTGGTAGTTGTGAGACTCCGACTCAAGTAATAAATGACATGTTCGTCATGAGAATCATCCTCCTGGATGAAAATTATAGCGATGGTATAGTCTGAGGCTGCGAGGTAAAGGAAATAATCTCGACTATAATCAGGTGGAGAGAGTAGTGGGGTACATGTCAAAGACAGTTTCAAGGCTTCAAAAGCTTTGTTGGCAGTGGTATACCATATGAACTCAAAACCTTTCTTGAGCAGTCACGTAAATCCAAGTGTTAGCTCAACATAGTTTGGGATGAAACGACGAAGAAAGTTTTCCTTCCCTTGCAAACTTTATAACTGGCGAAGCGAGGAAGGAGGAGGGAGATTGAGAATCGTCTCAACCTTTAAAAGATCTACCCTAATCCCTTGACGTGAAACAATAAAGCCTAGAAGTCAGCCAGATTCTACGCAGAAAACACATTTGTGGGGATTCAAGCATATATGGTAAAACCGACATCGAAGGAAAATGGCGCGGAGGTGTATTGGATGATCGACACGGCGCATGGAATGAGCGATTAAGTCATCGAGATATGGCTGCACAATGTGCTTGATATCATGGAAGGCGTAAGACATAGCATGTTGAAAAGTTGCATTGGCATTCTTTAAACCTAAAGGAAGTTTCCGATAGGAAAAAGTGCCCCAAGGAAAAATAAAAGCAATTTTGTGTTGGTCCGCGGGAACGATATTGATTTGATTATATCCGGAGAAACCATCCATCAGAGAGAAGATTTCACTTCTGGCACAATCATCAACAATCTGTTCAACGAAGGGGGTAGGAAAGTTGTCTTTAGGACAAGCTTTGTTAATGTCCCTATAATCAACGCACATGCAGATTGTGCCTTGTTTCTTGTTGATTGGAACAAGATTGGAAACCCAGTCAATGAGAGCCATCGGGTAAATAAAGATGGCTTTGAGAAGTTTCTCAACTTCAAGCTTGATAGCGACCGCTTTACATGGGTGGACTGGACGAAGTCGTTGCCGGACGGGTTTAGCATCGGGGTATGTCTTAATCTCATGTATCACAATGTCGGGGTCAATACCCAACATTTCTTCATAGCTCCAGGCGAAGACGTCATGAAATTCTTTGAAAAGAGACTTGTAGGTGACAATTTCGTCAGGGGAACACGAAGCTCCGATATGCACATTTTTGATAATTCCAGGTTTTATGGATATGTCGAGGGGGATGGTGGGTGAGATATTACTTAAGTTCCCTTCGTAGAACAGATCATGTGTAGATTCAGGAATGGTAGAAATGACGACAACGGTCGACGGGGTCGAGATCCGTTGGTAACCCTCGATGGTGTGTTATTCCAAGAAGAGGACGGAACGATGATGTCCATCGTCCCAAGGGGTGTCTTCCATAACAGACATAATCATCTCATCCATGGGAAAAATGACGCGGAAATGATCTGGAGATAAATCACCAAGAGAGGGAGTAGTAGGGGTTTTCGATTGAATGGCTTGATAAGCGGATTCGACCGGACTCAAAGGCATTTTATCGTCGTAACGAAAATGATCGTCGGGGTTGGGTACCATCCATGGGTCATGAGATGCAGGGGTTCCATGAATAGAGGTGGAGATCATGTTGATCGAGGCGACAGATGAATGTGGAACATCGGGTGGTGGGATGGGGAAAGTACCCATTAACGAGGAGTCTTTAAGAAGACCCACACTGATGTTCTCATATCCAGGGGGGGTTTTGCAATGAACGGTACATTGCCAGTACGTGTATCGGAGTGGAATAAGGCCAATTGGTCGACGATCACTACTTTTCCTTGATGTGGGAAATGCACGACATGGAAAACAGTCGACACAACTACACGCATGGAATCAATCTAGCTACAACCAAGTAGAAGGTTGTAATTCAGAGGAGCGTCAAAGACCTCCACTTCAACTTGGACCGTTTTGCCTTCTAACGTAATAGGCAATGAAGGGAGGACACCGTAAGGCTTAAAACTAGAGCCATTGAAGGCTTTGAGCATGTTGTGGGATTCAGTCAAAGGAGGAGAGTCGATGGCTTTCCAACAGGTAATAGACATGACACAAGTTGAGGTACCCTCATCAATAACTGTTCTACAAATGTTTTTGTCGGAGATAATAACTTGTATTTGGAAGGCGAGTTGAGAGGGTAATCTTGGAATGTGATCTTCCAGGTCAAAAATTATTAAATTCGTATCCGTAGGGTCGATTCCACCAATAGCTTTCAACAATGCCTTCCGTTGTATCTAACAACTCTGAAGGACTTCGAAGGCTGACATCGCGGATGGTGCTTGGGCTAGATCTTCGACAATACTGTAGTTCTGGGTGGCACGTGCATGGGGATTGAAAGTCGATTTTCGAACAACACCCTTTGGAGGAGGGTGAAGAACTGTATCTAGGTTCGGTTGTTCGAGATGAAGAGGAGCGTTGGTAGGTGGAGTCGTGGGAGATGGTTGGACCACCGAAGGAGGTGTCGCATCAACCGTCTCTTTGGAGGAAGAATAATCCTTGGCTCGAGTGGTCACTGTTATGTCATTCTTCCTTGAAACACCTGTACACATTAAGACATAGGATGTATTGGAGGGGGAAAGTTGGTCATGAATGACCAATTGGGTCTATTTTTGAGACGGGAAGGGTTGTGACAAAATGGTCGGAGTGGGGGGTTCCGTGGTTCCTTGAAGGAACTTAGTAACCTCGGCTCTTCGTGGACAATCCTTAGTGTAGTGATCATCCCCGCAGATAAGACAAGGGTATCGGGGTTTGTGCTTATCTCTATCGTCAACATGTGGTGTTTTAGTTTTCTCAGTTTGTGAATTATTTTTGTCCTCCTTATTCTTACCCTTTCCTTTTTGGGATTTGCTTTTGCTGGCGGGGGTAGATTGAACAGAATTTACCTCAGAAGTATTGCCGGTGGGAGGGGTAGGAGATAGAGCATTTTGAACATTAGAAGAAATGGGTTTGGGATTGTTGCCAAAGATCTGGATGGAATGCGGTTGGGCATGGAAAGTGCCAATCACACCGTCAGCTGCATGAGAAACAGCGGGAGTGGTCGAAGTGGCAGAAGTAGAAGGACGAGGTGCATCAGGGAGTAAGTTGTAAAGAGTACCCATTTGTGAGTAAACGAGGTCTAAGTATTGGGCACGACTGATTGTCTTTTCTTCGGTGACCAATCCACCCATGGAAATGTCACGACCGATGTCGTTCATGAATGATTTTGTGAACCACTCTGCCAGTAATTGATCAGGAAGTTCAAGTTTGATGAGACGTCGTCCTCGTCGCCACTCATGAATGTGATCAAAGATATGAGTGGCTTTGGTTTGTTTGAAAGAACTCAAAATCTCAGTTCCCATTTCATAGCGGATCGATAATTGGTAGTGGGTGAGGAAAGCCATAGCGATGGTGTTGAAGTCGGCGAAGAAGCCTCATGGTAATTCTATATACCACTTTGCAATGGAACCCATGAGGATTCGTTAAAAAAGGCATAAACAAATAGAGTCATCCATCAAGGAGTTGGATGAGCACCAAAGGTGAAAAGTCATTACATGATTGTTCGGGTCCTCCCCCGGTTTACCATTGAATTTAGGGATGTCGGATGGTAGTTTGGCTAGTATGGCGGGCCATTGAGGAGAGTTACGGATCGGATCATTTAAAATTATTGACAGATTCAGTAGGTCTAGGGTGGCTAAGAAAGCTAACTGTCTATTCACATGCGAGTACTGGTGACTTTGGGGGGGAAGTCATGTCAGTAAACCAGTGGGACCATAAGCAGTTTGCATATAATGCGAAGATCCGGGCAGATTCGGTTGTTGGTGTGGAAGCAAGTAATTCATAGGGTTGTACACTTGAACAAGGGCATGGGGTGGAGCATTCGATCCCCAAATAGGATTAGATGTACCTGGATAGGGTTGGCCTATACTAGGGGGCATGACGGAGCTAGCCTGAGGTTGTTGCCCCCCAGTCGAGTAAGGATTATGTTGTATAAGATGATTCCAATATTGGGCCAAGGATGGAGATATGTTTTGTCCATAGGGTGGGTTCAATCGGGGTTTCCCTCTAATCGGGGGTTGCATCCCGGTTGGGATTTGTCCTGCAAAAAGGGGTTGAGTTTGGCCTCCTTGGTGAAATTGTCCACCAACAGGAATCTGGTAATTTGGTGTGAACGATGGAATGGTGTCACTAGGATTAGTGTCTTCGATAGAGGATGGAAGAGGTCCTCTGAAAGGGGGTGGAGGAAGTGTCGGAATGAAACTAGGAAGAAGGTGCCCAGAAGGAGTGGAACTGCCAGGAGTCTCGGATGTGATTTGTGTAGGAGCGGGAATAGAGGCATTCAACGCATGATATCTAGGTGGAAGTGTTGGGGTGACTCTGGGCGAAAGAGGTGTGCCAATGGGGGCTTGGCTAGCCGTGATAATTCTGGTGTGAGGATTCATAGTATCTGTGTAATGGACCATTTGTAGAGGGAGAGTCAAGATGTGGTCAACTCGTGGAGCTTCTGTACCAGGAAAATAATAAGCAGTAGTAAAAGGTATTGCGTCTGGATTAGATGTTTTGGGAAGCTCAGGTGCGATAGTGATATCAACGCCTGTTCCTGAGCCAAAGAGATCCCATTTAAAAATGCCAGCGGTCCAAAAAGGATCTTGACCCTCAGGTCCTAGGAAAAGTCCAGTCAGTGATCCAGAAGACTGAACAACTAAGTCTTCAGAAGAATTCACTCGCACAATATGTCTCTCGGAGTTGGGATGAAGTCGAAAGTCCTCTCGAGAATTAGTAATTCGGAACCGTTCTAGAGAGTTGGTTCTTTCCACTTGTGGAGTGGCAACGTCTTGGACTTCACTCTGTTGAGGAGAGCCCTCCGATGAGTTGGTAGGCAAGGGTTAAGAACCTTCCATATTTTCTGGGGGTAAGCCTTGTATTCTACGTGAACGGTGTGGAGGGTCAATTGTGATCAAGCTAGAAACTTATGAAGGAAATTCTATGGTCAACTTGGGTAAACAAACAGCATGCGCTAATAAAAATCTAGGAAGCAAAACCAAATAAACAAGACCTTCTAATTCCGAAGTCACTAGTTGGTGATGAAATCCAACGTCGCAACGACGAGACAAGAAGGGGATGGGCTAGGGTGGAAAAGTTACGTTGATGACCTGCTTAATGGACTTACACCCTGGTGCAAGCTCCCACACATAATCGTGGGTATACCCTCCAAGGAACCTGAGTGAGTTTGGCCAACGTCGATTCCAGGTACCGTGAAGACTTGCCCCTTCACAGTCACCTTGTGTAAGACCCTAAGAAGATAGGCTACTAAGGTTACCACCAACAACAATAATGTCTGGGGGAACAATCGACAGTCTAATCCACATGCAAGGGCAGGGTATCTAGCCCAAAATCAACTTGAGAGGCTTTCACTCATCATTGTGGGTATACCTTCAAGTGACCCCCATATTACGTGCAATCTCTACACCGATATCAACAAAGCAGGGTGAGTAACTCTGCCAATCTCAATGTGACCTCGGGTTTGACCCTTGTGTGAGAAGGGATTCCCAAGACAAAATGTTGCAAATGGAATTTGACACTCCTTATCACAAGATGCTATTGTATGTTTTGTGCTTTGGTGAGTGTGTCTCACTGCCTATTCCAAAGCTCTAGCCCAGCTAATGTTGGTGTAAAAAAGTCCTAGAAAAAGTTACTAGTTGAATTTTAAAATTGCACAATATTATTAAAGGTTGTTGTTACTCAAAAGGAGACGGAAATGAAACCGATGTTGTGTGAGACTCTGGCCCAAAAAATGCATAAATAGGAATGAATGATACGAAATTTGTTGTTCGATGAATCCTATTTACATGAGGGAGAGAGGAGTTTTTCGGAGCAATGTGAACTACAACGTATGATCTTCTCTGAAATGTAATATCAAACAACCATGAATAATGCAAATTCTCTATTGATTCTTTTTTAGTACTTGAATGCCAATATTTTTTGAACACAAAGTTGCTTAAAAATAAAATGTCTTTAATTTTTTGTTAGAAACCAAACAATAGGGGTGGAACTAAGAAAAACAATCAATCAACGAAAAGGAAATTTACAACAAGAACCCAAACCAATCTTTCAATGAAGACAAAAATAACAAACTGACAAGATAAGTCTCTTCAAATGCATATGGGTAACAATTTTCCAAGTAATAAACAATTGAAAAGAGAAATCAATCTCAACTTTTAAACCAATCAAAGGCTCTCAACCAAACAAGCACTTGGATTTTAAAACTGGAGATTATACCCTTGTTGCGAAAAGGTCAAGAGATAAAAATTGAGAAAACGTGATCAAGAGGAGCTTAATCATTTACGAGATTTGAAGTCAAGAATCATTCAATCACTAGCCAGAGAAGTCCTTCCTAGACACACAAACCAATCTGGGCATCTGAGGGTAAAAAAGGCTTAAATCCAAAAATTTGCAAGTGGGTTCGCAGGCTGGCAGTGGGGTGCAGTGCGAGAACGAAGGATTCTCGCAGGCTAGACAAAGGAAGAGTGTGAGAAGTTTGCATTGAACTGAATAGCAGGGTGCGAACTCTAGTGGTTCTTGCAGGCTACAGAAGGGTGCAGTGTGAGAAGGCCTAAAACCAAGCAAATTTTGGAAAAAAGATAAAAAAATTTAAAGAACTTCTGGATCCAGGGATTCTGTAAGGGCCTCTTCAAGACTCAGAGATTGATGGAAATGAAAAAAGGTAAGCTAAGAGAAAATGGCCAAGGAAAAACCACCAAAAATGGGTTGTATCCCCAGAGGAGTCGCTAATTTTGTTATCGGACAAATCGGTAGGTGTGGACACTAACAGATCTCCCTAGATCCAACTAGATCTAAAACAAAACAGGACAGGACACGACTCTTTCCCTAAATTGTAGTCATTGAATCTACTAAAGAGAAGGAATAAGTGGCATACCTTGATATTGCTTCCTTAGGTCTTTGTTGTTCCCGCTTTGCTCCGGTGCTCTTGTGGAATCAAGTCCAAGACAACACAAACCAACCAAAGTGAAGATAGCAAAGTATATTCAATGTCAACTTATGCATATGATCAAGGAGTTATGCAATAAAGTAAGAGTGACTTTATGGGAAAGGGACATGCCGCTGTATCATATTCAATGAAAGTAGAAGATACTACCTGATCATCTTGATGTTGCAAGCTTCCTTTCAATGACCCTTGGTTCCAACACACACACTTGCTCTGCACTTGCATGAAGAAGGTCCAATTCTTCTTGATAGACCAAATAGAGTCTTCAAGCTTCTGTTCAAGCAAGGTTCGTCACACAATTCTTTCACCAATTCTTCATTCAATCTTACTTAACATTTTCCATGAGAAACCTTTCAATATATAGGAGAAGGAGAGATGGTTACATGGATGAGGATGATCCCACCAAATCTAAGAAGTCAGTAGAATGACAACCATACTAATGCCAACTCATTTTCTAGAAGATCCCTTTCTAGAACCTCTGTGACCTCTTCTTCTTTCCAAGCTTAAAAACAGTTTCGCACCCTATATATGGAGCAGACTGTGAGAAGTTCTCACCCTAAGTGTGGGTGGCCTACGAGAATGAAGGATCCTCGCACCCTAGACCATAGGCATCCTGTGAACTCATCTTAAAAATATGTTTTTGGAAGAAGACATGAGCCACTTTTCTTAGGCAAAAGGTCCTTGTTGGGAGCCTGAATACATCACTGTTGAAACATCACCAGAGTGACCAAAATCATGTGTAACAACACCCCATCTAAAAGTCATCACTAACATCCAAGTGGCAGCAAATCCCATCATCTCTATCAAACCCTAGCATGACGTTATCATTTAAATGTCCAACATCCAAGGTGCAAGGGGTGGCATCTAAAGGGAAGGTTGCACATCATCTATGTGCATCCTATAATCATCTAGATGTAAAACTTCCTCCATCCAATGCAAGATAACCTGTGGGGTGTACAA
The DNA here is from genome assembly GCA_009831015.1 of Picea engelmannii. Classification (NCBI taxonomy): domain Eukaryota; kingdom Viridiplantae; phylum Streptophyta; class Pinopsida; order Pinales; family Pinaceae; genus Picea; species Picea engelmannii. The sequence goes on along the minus strand of ML814538.1, from coordinate 27,910 downwards.
CCTAGGGTGTGGGGTTTATACCCATCTTTGTGCTACCATGACCAAATTTGTCAAAAATCAAGACCATATATCCATCGTCCAAGGTCCTGTAGATGTGAGAGACCATGTCTAAATGTGTCAAGTCACTGTGTGACTCACTTCTTTGCATCACATGTGTCATATCCTAAAATAAAGGCACAACATCTTGAGTGAAATCCTGGGGCATCCTTCAAAGAACCATGTGGAGCATCCATATAAAAATAGAATATGAACTCAAGTAAACCAATGTTCAAAAAATATACTAGCCCTTAAATCATGCAAAGTAAGTTGTCACTTAAGATATAAGCCACATGAACAATTCACTTCAATATCCCCTTCAAATATCACACCAAATCATGACTTTATGTAAGTTGGCAAGTTTGAATATGGGAGGGCCTTCATCAAACCCTATTAGGTGTGCCAACCAAAACAATGAAAGAAAAGACCCAGGTAGAGGGATATGTCATGAGGGAAACAATGAAAGAAAATAACCTTGAAGAGTAAGTATGATAGTGGTATGTGTTAGGCTTACTTCATGGCTTATGGTGTCATTGAATCCATTTATATGAGCGTCTTTATGGAGTGTGCTTTCTCTTGAGTTACCACTTTATAAGCATTACACTTTTTTGAACCCCTTTATCTTCCTTTTATTTTCCCTCTTATCATATTTGTGAGTCCCCTTTCATAAGGTTTCAAGCTATAACATCATTGCTTAGGACCAGGGCGAATGCGGAAAGGATAGAGCTCAAGTTTGGACTAGATTTTGAGGGTCCTTTGCTATCATTCCTTTCTTTCTTTAGCATCATTCCTTTCTTTCTTTAGCATCATTCTTTTATTATTTTAGTAGCAGTTGAAATCAACCGCTAGGCCTTCAACCCCTCTTCTCATGAGAGAATGGACCATGACCCATTATTGAAGTTTAGTACACTGTGACAAGCTCCAAGATGCAAAGTGTTAAATATGGTGGGAAACATAACGTTACCCTTGTGAGGGCCATCCAGTAGTACCCCTTTTCCCTGACGGTGACAACATTAGACTTAGGCACAAATTTTGGCCACCAAGGCGAAACAAGGAAACAAACACAAATTCTTGAACCAATGATCCATTATCCAACTTCAATCGATGATCCTCATCCAGATGCCTAGTAAATTAAGCACAAAACTTCGCATGAAATAAGGACTAACATGCCTCATGGTGACGTCGGCTTACCATCTCCCATAAACCAATTTGATAGGATGTGATGCGCTTGGTTGATCTGTAGTAGAAAAGGAAATAAGAGGGGAGTTGTTGGGTTGTTATTTGTGGACATGTTGATAATCATCATGGTCGGGATCATTGTCTCCATTGCGGGCCATGAGACATGATCTCCTCTAGTTATGCCTAGGCATGGGGGATAACTTTGATGTCATGTTCCCAAGAGTAGGCCAATAGGCAGTGACTTAGTAGTCTATGTGTTCCCGTAGACTATAGTCAGGCACAAATAGGGAACAAGATGGAGAAATAAGGGTGATTTGGTGGCTAAACGATGAATTAAGCCAAAAAGCTTAGGAAAAGTCACTTAAGCCTAAGTCAACGAAGAATTAGAATGAAAAGGTGTTAAAGGGGGACTTAAATAATTTATTATTCACCTTAGGAGGAAAAACACCTAGCTTAAGTGAGGCCAATGGTGAATTAGATCGGGAAGGGTATAAAGGGAGGAATTTGACCTAATTCCTCATTATGCATTGTTATGATTTGAAGTTAAGAGTTCCCAGAGGAGGAAGAGATTCAACTTCTACTGTTTTGTGGATTTTTGGAGGAAACCACCACCATTGATTGGTTTCAGTGTTGAGAGACACACCCTAGCCCATCGGAGATACCATCCAGGTATTTCACTGTGATATTCAAGAGCATCTAGTTACAGTGTGCGCAGCTCAGCCAGTGAGGGCGCAAGTAAGATTGAGGATTTGTGGAGCTGCACGAGGGCAGAGTTCAAATTGAAGTTTCCTTCTGACCTAGTTGAGATCCAGCCAGGGCACTTAGATTGAACTACTTTCCATCAGATTTCGACGGTGGAATCCTTCAGAGCGCATCATCCAGGCATTAGGGCAAAGCTCTTTTGGACGGACATTTGGGGTTGCAGGCGGAGCATCAGAGAAGATCTGGGGAAACCCTTTCGACCCAGTTCTACATTTTGCGAGGCGATCGTTTCGAGTCCTATAGCAGTTGATTCCGTTGGTGGAATAATTTGGGGCGCATCCAAGGTCCCAAGAGGCATGCAAACCCCCCAGGGGTCAAGATCCAGTGCGTTAGAGATCAGATCCGTCTTCTGGCACTCATCAATATCATTCTAGAGGCTTGGGCGCTTCTATTGGGACATATTCCAGCTCATTCTGATGGGTATAACCTTCCGGACGAGTTTCCAGCTTGTAGCGGTTACCGTATTTCTCCGGGATCGCCTATTTTTGTTGATCTATCCGTGCATGCATCGGATCTGCTTTCATATTCTGATCACAGGTATTTTTATGTTATTTGCTTATATTCCTGTGACGATCCATGTGATCTAACTAGCAACTTTATTCTATATTTCCAGTATATCATTGTATTTCCATGCTTTAGTCTCATAATACATATTATTGAGCAGTTGATGTTCTTTATTTCTGCATGCATCATCTATATATTGTTTAAACCATAATATACAACATGCACATGCAATAACCATAAACATCTCAAGCACACAACTGAAATGCATCCAGAAACCCCTAGAGTATCATATTTACAGATAAAACGCATTTAGAAACCCCTAGTGTATCAGATGTGCGAGATAGAACACTAGATCCGTAGTAAATATCATGATCAACGGGATTATGGATATTTCAATGGTACCAGAGCTTTAGTCCTGCCAGCTTGTGACTAAAGACGATGAGTACAGTAGAATACCTAGATGGTTGTGAGCACGTAGGTGATGAATATGTCACTTACAACAGGCGCAAGGAAAGAAGTCTTAACTTTCCTCCTTTCCCTCCTAGTTAAGAGGAAGAGGCACAACGAGAAGCAGAGAGAAGGGAAGAGCACAAGGCTGAGTGCGAAGCAGAGAGGATGCTAGGAGACAAATATGAGAGACCAGAGGGCAGTGGTAAGCCCCCCATGGAACCAGAGGCTACCTTCATGCAGGTTATCATCGATATGTTAGCTAGTTAGCGGACCATGTCACAGTCCTTGGCTCAGGTGGCTGATAGATTGGCTATGGTGGATATTCCGGGCACCCAAGCCCCACATGCAGTATAGGGGAACTCAGGGGCAGGCAGTAGACCCGAGTCACTCACTCGCACATACACCTCTATGAGTAGCATTCCCCAACTGTTGTTTCCTGGTTTCCAGAGGGCATCCCCGGTAGCAACACAGATGTTGATAGCACAGAGACCACCCACTCATGCAGAGGACATTGTAGAGTATCGGAGGGAGTATGCAGCATTGGGCTGTGATTTCCATCAGGATATGACCTTAGTTGAGTATTGTGGACTCAGACTCAGTAACCGCCCCAGAGAACCACAAAGGGGAGGGCAGTAGTCACAGCAGTAGCAAGGGCATAACATTGATTTCATCTGAAAAGTTGGTAAACTCACCGTACTTTCTTTTGACGGGTCGCCAAATGCACTGCCAAAGCTTGGGTACATAAGCTAGACACATACTACAAGCTCAACTAGATGACCGAATCATAAGCCATCAGTTTCACTACCTTACACTTGGAGGGTGAGGCACACGAGTGGTGGTATCATGGATTGGTGACACTGGGCCACAGTCGCACCACCTCATACAGAGAGTTCATAGAGAGACTCATGGATAGATTTGATAGGAGGGATCCAAAGATCCATTTCAAAGATCTAGCCTAGTTGAGACAAACTGGCATAGCAGAGACATTCATCTCAGAGTTTCAGAGGGTAGCAGTGATAGTGACAGATATATCCGAGCCCCGAGTGATCATGTTATTCACAAAAGGGATCACAGAACCCTTGAGAGGATGGGTGAAGGCATATCGGCCTCACACCTTGCATGATGCCATTCGACGCACTAGATATTTGGCAAACTTCGTGCCAAAAACTAAACCCTTTACCAAACCCTTTGTACCACAAAGAGACAAGGATTAGAAGAATCCTCAAAGGGAATGGAAGGGCAAGCCCAAGTTGGATGATGATACAAGACAAGAGTTGATGAGGAAGAAGCTTTGCTTCTCTTGTAGAGATCCTTGGGTCCCAGGGCATAGATGCATGGGAAAGGGACAAATCCACTACATTGAAGTGGAATCAGGCAGTGAGGAGGAGGATGAGGATATTGAGGCACCAACAAACAGTGATTCAGAGACTGAGACCACTCATGAGCCAAAGAAGTAGTCGAAGAAACCTCAGATACTGGCAAGGGCACAACCCAAGGAGGAGGAAAAACCTCGTAGAGAGGTGAAAGGGGGAACCATAGACACCCTTTTAGGAGTACCCAGGTACAACAGTCTCAGGGTCAAGGGCCTTGTACAGGGGAAATGGATGACATCTTTAGTTGATGGTAAGGATACCCACAACTTCATAGATGCGTCCTTAGTAGCCAGGAGGGGGTTACGCACAGAGGAGTTTGAGGAATTCCATGTGGCAGTGGCTGATGGATACACGATTACATGTTTGGACATGATCCATAACCTAGAGGTCAAACTAGGAAACTACACCTTGACAGACACCTTCTATGTGGTTGACCTATCAGATATTGATGTCATGTTAGGGGTACAGTGGTTATATTCATTGGGGGAGATTGGTTTCAACTATCAGACGTTGACCATGAGCTTCAGAGATGTCAGTGGATCGAGAGTTGTGCTAAGAGGCATGTCTACAAGGGAACCTTGAGAAGTATTGACAAAGAGGATGGGGCAGATATTTTGTCATGGTGATGTGGCTTACGCAGCAGAGTGTTTGATCACCATGCAGAAGGATTCCAAGGGTAGTGAGCATTACCATCCACAGATTAGAGAGATTCTAGGTTAGTATGAGCCAGTATTTGGGCCGATACCACCAGGGAGACCGCCCAACATGGGTTTTGAGCACATGATTGAGTTAGAAGCAGGGGCTACACCAGTCATTACAACACCCTATAGGCACCCCAAGAAATTCAAAGACAAGATTGAGAAAGCAATCAAAGAATTGCTCATTATGGGGAACATCAGGCCCAACATGAGTCCTTTTGCATCTTCAGTCATTCTGTTACTGAAGAAGGATGGCATGTTACGGATGTGCATCGATTACAGAGCGCTCAACAAGAAAATGATCAAGAATCGATACCCCATTCCACGCATAAATGAGTTGATGGATGAGTTAATTGCGACAGTCTTCTTCACTAAGATTGATCTACGCTCAGGATACCATCATATCAGCATCAGGGAGCAAGACATTGAGAAGACAACATTCCATTGCCATTTCAGACACTTTGAGTTCTTGGGCATGCTATTTTGATTGACCAACGCACCATCCACTTTCCAATCTTGCATGAATCACATCTTTAGAAGATAGTTGAGGAAGTACCTTCTGGTATTCTTCGACGATATATTGATCTACAACAAGACATGGGATGAGCATCTAGCACATTTGGGGGAGGTCTTGGATATCATGCAGGTATAGTCATTATATGCCAAGGAATCCAAATGTGAATTTGGCATGAGAGAACTATCGTACTTGGGGCATATCATCAATGAGCAAGGAGTACATGTTCATTAGGAAAAGATCAGGGCCATTTTGGATTGGCCAACACCCAAGAACCTCACGGAACTAAAAGGATTCTTTGGGTTATGCAGTTACTACAGGCAATTCATCAAGGGCTTTTCACAGTTGGGAGCACCACTCACAAACTTGACCAAGAAGGGTGATTTTCATTGGACAGAGGAGTCACAACAGACACTCGACAAAATGAAGGAGGTTATGAGCACATGCACTGTTCTAGCCCTTCCAGACTTATAGCAGTCGTTTGTCTTAGAGTGCGACACATCAGGGGTGGGGATTGGAGCAGTTTTGATGTAGGGGGGCCACCCCATTGTGTTTGAGAGCAGGAAGCTCAACGAGTCGGAGAGGCTCTATCTGATTTACGACAAGGAAATGCTAGTGATCATGCATGCTTTAACCAAATTCAAGAAGTATCTGGTAGGCAGCAGATTTGTAGTAAAGACTGATCATAACAATCTCAAGTATTTCCTAGATCATAAAGATCTTAGCGAGAGACAACAAAAGTGGGTCTCAAAGATCCAAGCCTTTGAATTTGACATTGAGTATGTCAAGGGAAAAAGGAATATCGTAGCAGGTGCTTTGTCCAGGAGGCCAGCAGGATGTTCGATGATGGACATTTGTACAGATTGGAAATCTCATTTGTTGGTGGAGTACTCCAAAAAAAAAATTGCTTGTGAGGTGATGGATGGACAAGTGGTTGATGAGAGATATTGGGTTCTCGATGACGTCATTTTCTACAAGGACCAGATCTACTTGATTCCAGAATCTACCCTGAAGGGGAAAATTATGAAGGTGTGTCATGATTCACCTACAATAGGGCATCAAGGATACTTCAAAACATATAGGAAAATCGGGGAGAGATTCTCATGGAAGGGTCTCAAGGATGATGTGTTGAAACATATCCAGGAGTGCATGACTTGTCAGCCAAACAAGTCCGAGCAGACACACCCCGCAGGGCTGCTACAACCTCTACCCATTCCAGAGCAGAAATGGGAGATCATTTCTATAGATTTCATTATAGGCCTTCCTCGAGTGTAGGGAAGGCACTGTATATTTGTGGTGGTCGACAGACTGACCAAATTTGCACATTTCTTTGCCATACCCACAGACTACAAGGCCATACAGGTAGCATAGTTGTTTTTCAAGGAGGTATTTCGGTTGCATAGTTTACCCAAGCAGATAGTTAGTGATAGAGATGGGTGCTTCATCAGCGCGTTATGCCAGGAGCTATTCAAGTTGATAGGCACAGAGCTAGATACGAGTACCAACTACCACGCAAAGACAAATCGACAGACATAGATCGTCAACAAATGGGTGGAGGGGTATTTGAGGAACTATGTGGGGGGGTAGCAGCGCACATGGGTGAGATGGTTACACATGGGTGAGTATTGTTACAACACAACTTACCATATGTCCATTAGGATGTCACCATTCAGGGCATTGTATGGATACGATGCACCCTCCTTTGTGGGGACTGTGTTTGGGGACAGCAGAGTCTCGGGGGCCAAAGACTGGGTGGAGGAGAGTCAAAGGATTCTGCAGTTAGTGAGGGAGAACTTGCATACGGCTCAAAACCAATGGAAGATATATGCAGACTGGCACAGAGTTGAGCACAGATTTGAGGTAGGGGATTTGGTTTTTCTGCGATTACAGCCATACTGACAGTCCTCCTTGAAGAGGAGCGGAGCAAAGAAGCTGAAGCCGAAGTTTTATGGGCCATACAGAGTCATCAGGAGGATAGGCAAGGTGTCATATGAACTAGAGCTACTAGAGGGTAGCAAGATTCATAACGTCTTTCATGTCTCTTGCCTTAAAAAGGCCATGGGACAACATATTAGTATTTCAGAGGAGTTTCCACCCTTGGATGAGGAGGGCCAGTTGGAGCTAGTGCCGGAGGAGGTATTAGAGCAGAGAGAGCGCAAGTTGAGGAGCAGGGTCATAAGGGAGTGCTAGATGGAGGGGTCTTCCAGTGGAGGATGCCACATGAGAGGGAAAGCATATTTTGTAGCACCCATGATTGATGTTGCTTGAGGACAAGCAATCTCAGGAAGGGAAAACTGTGATATCCCATTCCCAAGAGTAGGCTAGCAGGGAGTGACTTAGTAGTCTATGTGTTCCCAAAGACTATAGTCAGGCACAAACACAGAAAAAGATGGAGAAATAAGGGTGATTTGGTGGCTAAACGATGAATTAAGCCAAAAATCTTAGGAAAAGTCACTTAAGCCTAAGTCAACGAAGAATTAGAATGAAAAGATGCTAAAGGGGGACTTAATTTATTGATTATTCACCTTAGGAGGAAAAGCACCTAGCTTAAGTGAGGTTAATAGTGAATTAGATCGAGAAGGGTATAAAGGGAGGAATTTGACCTAATTCCTCATTATGCATTCTTATGATTTGATGTTGAGAGTTCCCAGAGGAGGAAGAGATTCGATTTCTACTGTTTTGTGGATTTATGGAAGAAACCACCACCATTGATCGGTTTCGGTGTTGAGACATGCCCTAGCCCATCGGAGATACCATCCAAGTATTTCATCGTGATATTCAGGAGCATCCAGTTACAATGTGCGCAGCTCAGCCAGTGAGGGCACAAGTCAAATTGAGGGTTTGTGGAGTTGCATGAGGGTAGAGCTCAAATTGCAGTTTCCTTCCGACCCAGTTGAGATCCAGCCAGGGCACTTAGATTGAGCTACTTTCCATCGGATTCTGATAGTGGAATCCTTCAGAGCGCATCATCCATCCATTAGGGCGCAACTCTTTCGGACATACATTTGGGGTTGCATGCAGAGCATCAGAGAAGATCCGAGGAAACCCTTCCGACCCAGTTCTTCATTTGGCGAGGTGATCGTTTGAAGTCCTATAGCAGATGATTATGTTGTTGGAATCATTTTGGGTGTATCTAGGGTCCCAAGAGGCGCACAACCCCCCCAGGGGTTGAGATCCAGTACGTCAAAGATCAGATCTGTCTTATGACACTCATCAATATCATTTAAGAGGCCAGGGCGCTTCTATTGGGATAGATTCCAGCGCATTTTGATGGGTATAACCTTTCGGATGAGTTCCAACTTGTAGCGATTACCATATTTCTCCGGGATCGCCTATTTTTGTCGATCTATCCGTGCATGCATCAGATCTACCTTCATCTTCTTATCACGGGTATTTTTATGTTATTTGATTGTATTCCAGTGACAATCCATGCGATCTAACTGACAACTATATTCTATATTTCCATTATATCATTGTATTTCCATGCTTGAGTCTCATAATACATATTATTGGGCGGTTGATGTTCTTTATTTCTGCATGCATCATCTATATATTGTTTAAATCATAATATACAACAGGCACATGCAATCACCATAAACATCTTAAGCACACAACGGAAACGCATCCAGAAACCCCTAGAGTATCAGATATGTAGATAAAACACATTCAGAAACCCCTAGTGTATCAGATCTGCGAGACAGAACACTAGATCCCTAATAAATATCTTGGTCAGCGGGATCAGGGATATTTCAGTAATGCCTACAACATGCAAGAAATTAGCTCTATGGTAGGAAATGTTGGTTTAACATTTGGAAGGATTGATTAAGATTTCTTAGGAAAGGGAAAATGAAGAATAGAACAATTGTGTTAGATTCATAGGAGAATGGTTTATGAGAAGGAACATTTACACCTTGGATAATATTAACTATTAAATTTAACTATTTGTCATAGTTTGGTAGAGGATAATATACTTATAGATGTATTTAGAATTAAGGAAAAATTATTTTATAGTATTTTTAGATCCACTTCTTTCTTAAGGTAGGGATCTCAAGCTTATAGGAGTAAAGGATTTAAATGGAAAAACATGCATACTTTTTTATCATCTTGTAATGAACATAAATCACAATAAATAATCTGAAAATTGCATACACAAAATGTATATCAAATATGGGCATGAAGCACAACTTCCAAAAGTATAATAATAATGAGTTATAAAAAGCTCCATAGATATTAGGGAGCAACTTTAAATAACCCAGTAAATTCAAGTACAATTATCATAATTCAATGTATGCAATAATGACTTTATTGTCCTCTTCATTTTTTTCCAAGAAAACCCAAGGGATTCTTCCCCACATTCGTGGACGGCATCCCCAAAAAACTTGTCAATTTACACTACTGCACCTAACCTAGGGGGATTCAAACCAAGCACTTATCGACACAAAACTGGCTAGAGGTCCAACAACATTGGTGACAACCAATTGAGCTAAAACCATTAGGCTATCTATTGTCCTCTTATATATAAATGTTCCCATGCATTCCTCATATAGGCCCATTATTGAGCCCCTTATACACCCCCATTAGTGTCACTACATACATTACAGTGTACCACCCTTTGAAAAGATTTGTCCTCAAAAGATTTATAGTTTTAAGGGATTTACATATCACAAAACTAAGTAATACGATCTACTCATTTGTTTCTCTCTTTCTACCATTATTAACTATCCATTCATCCATGCTATTTTTTGTCTATATCGATTCCTAATAACTTGATATCACATCATCTCTTTTCCTTTGATTCCATGCATTATTGTGACTACACCAATTTGTTTAAATTGGTCATTGATAATATCTCGTTACATAGTGGTTTCTCGATGACACATTCCATTATTGTCATTGATTCTACATCTTCTCCCTTGGAAGTTTGATGTGCATCATTTTTTCTTAAATTAACTTGGTAATGAGGATGTCAATATGGTTGCATTATTGTAGACTTTTGTTTTTGCCTTCTTACTTATCTTCAATATTTTCTTTTGTCTTATGAACTCGTTCCATCTTTTGTGTTGTTCTTTTTTTGGATAATATCATTGAACATTTTATTTGAATCTTGTATTTTGGAATTTACCTCCTCAAGAAGGATATCAACTTCCCTCAATTATCTTTCAATGACCTTCTAGTAACTTTTATTCATTCTCATTTTGAAGATGAAGGATGATGCTATCCATTAGTTCCTTTTGCTGACCATCAATTTTCACTTGCATTTTTTATTTGACATATTTTTTATTTATGTCTTTTGCTACTTTCTTAGAAATTTCCTCTTCAATTATTCTAGCAGTCTATCCATCTATGATATTTAAATCTACCTCATGTAAACACCTCTTTCACATTTTTAACATTGTTGAGGTCTTCATTATGATTACATAATATTTGATTTCATCATCTTCCCTTGTCTTCTTCAATTTGCTTTCCTTTTCTTCATTTAGGTTCTTAACCTCCTTAGTAATTGTTTGTTAAGAGATTACAAATTAGAGAGTTATAATGCTTTCTGCAATTTCCTCTTTAGATTTGTTTGATTCCCTTTGAAGATATTTAAATACTTCACTTGCATGGCTTTTGTTATTTGACCATCTATCTAGGACTTCCTTTCCAAATTTGTCATTGGGAATATCTATAGACACTAATCTATCAAGAGAAATCCACCATTGATAAGCTTTCTCCCTTAGAGTTGGCCCTATGTGTCCCTTCCACATTGATTGAAGTTTGACTTATTAACATAAGTTGTATATTCTTCAATACTAGGGCCATGGGGTTCTCTTGTGAAATATACCTTTTTATCCAAAAGGAGGTTGTTCAAGAACAATAACTTCAAAAAAGGTTTTGCATTTGTCCCAAATAGTTCAAATGAATATTTTTCTCTCTTTTATATTTCAAATTCCTTTTAAATCACCTCAGTCCAACTTTCCAATTCAAATTCATACCAATTTTAAGTTGCCATACTTTTCTACATGCCTCTTTGAGAACTACTCTACTAGTCAACCTTGTACCTATTATATCTCCATAATTTATCCTACAAATTTGCTAAAATTTGGACCAGTAACAACCTGATATGTCCTTTCTTGAATGTCATCAGTCTCACTCAATTTGGATTCTCAAAGAGAACATTATGGTTGATTTACCGAGCCCTACAATTTTAGGCCTCTCTAAAAAGAGAAGCCTTGTACATGGGATATCACTATGAATTTTTCCTTAACAACTCTAAATTTATAAACATGTAATACCTTGTTATGTTCTATATTCTTTCAAATGCTGCCACTATCATTTCAGCTTGACCTCACAATTTTCAGATTTATCTAGTTTAGTGAACCTTACTAGTTTTAGTAAAGTTTCATAAACATAAAACCTCTAACTTTTAAGGACTAGAACTACAAAATTCATGCACTTATACAATTAAAATGTTCATCAAAGATATTGTCACTTATTTTGTAGTTCTCTATTAAAATATCAAATATCACTTATTTTGTAGTTCTCTATTAAAATTTACAAGTTTAACAATTATATGTACACCTTGAAGGTGCTCGACCGAGAATTGTCATGCATACACACATTGTACACAAAATGTAGGCATGGAGCGCAACTTCTAATAAATTAATAATGATGAGTTGCATATAACTACTTAGATATTTGGAGAAGAACTCCAAATAACCCAATACATTCAAGTACCATAATCACGATTCAATGTTTGTATAATGACTGTATTGACCTCTTGTATACACATGTTCTCATTCATTTCTCATGTAGGCCCATTACCAAGTTGACCTCCCATTTACATATATGATCCATTATCTTATTATATAACTCCATTAGGGTCATTAGACACATTAAACGATCAAATTTTTGTATAATGATAATTACAAAGAGATACGGGTCAACCAATACTCTAGGCAAAGTAAAAATGGATATGATATAAGCATGCCACCCTAAGTTGTTATTTGGATAATGATATTGTATTGGATGTTCATTAATCCTTCATTTTCTTTCATAGGTTGACTTCTAGTTGAGCACAAAGACAAGAATGTAAGTGTCAAACTTGTGGACTTGAAAGAAAATTTATTGGACAAAGTATTTCGGGTCTAAATGGTTGGAAATAATTACACTTGTTCTAAACACATACATAATGCTTTGACCTACACTATGTCGAGTAGTTCAATCAAATTCAAATCACTATAAGACAATTTTGTATGTAATTTGGAAATCTTGTAATAAAGATAACTTGAAAAATTGTGGATGTTATTCTATGAAAGGCTTGGGAAGAAATCGGTCATCAGGGAGTATTTAGCCTAAAATATGGTACTATTTCCTTATAGTTTCATCATGAATTAACAACTTGTTTCACTAATTATTCTTGCACACAATAACCTCATTAAGGTATTTTAATAATCTAAGTAAACTATTAAAACATTGGAAACATAACTTTATCATTATTGGATAAGGGATATGAGAAGTTAGATTAAAATGTAAAAATTTCATGCAATAACAAATTTGAAAATTTTACCTCTTTCCTAGAGGTTTCCTAGATGTAGTGCCAGTGAATTATCAGCCATAGGAATAATCTAGAATACAATTTACAGCAGCAAACAATGGACAATATTTCACTCCTTTTCAACCCCAATCAACAAGGCAATCCAAGAAATAAATGTGTACCAACAAGTTTCAATCCTCTAGGGAAATCCTATCAAGCATAAATGATAACTAAAATGTATTTTATGACAACATTAAACTTGCCCTATCTTCTTCAAGATCAATGTTAAAACCCTTAAAATTTCATCCTTAATTAATGTCAAATCAACAAGACATACAAGTGCTAGATATTACTAAATCATGAAGATAATGATAGCTAAAAATCAAATCTACAATAAGACAAATTTGGACAATGAAAAGTGTGTGTGTGTGTGTGTGTGTGTGTGTGTGTGGAGAAAGATCCTCAACCTATCCCAAGAATCTCTAAGGTGGTTGGGCTTCTCAAAGCTTATATAAGGAGGCCTTCTCATGGTGAAAGGTACATGAAGAAATAGAGAGATACCAAACTTATGATCTCATAAGGAATGTATCAGTGAAGCATAAGGCATTATGTTGGTGGATCCTGTGAGCAAAAAGTTTGGACAAAGAGAGCTTGGTGAAGTTGTTGCATCTACATCTATGGTTGTAAATACTTTTCTTTGTTTTCACTAATATATGTGTGCTTGGCCTGATTCCTTCAAGTTTATGTGTATTTCTCATAGACTTGTCTCTATTAGATAGATCTGGTTTCAAGCTAATCTTAGTAGAATAGGAAGTTTGTTTTGTCTTTGTTTGTTTTGCATGACTTATCGAGGAGCTTGGGGATCAAAGCTCAACTCGAACTGTGCGAGGAAGAACATCGTTAAAAAGATACACCTTTCTTCCTCTTCTCTATACATTAGTTTAGCTAGGTTTAAAAGGATGTCAGTGTCCAACGTTAGCACCCTTTTTGTCTTGGTCTTAGGATTCTAGAGCCCAAGAGGGAATCCACTTGTCCGTGGGGCGATTCTCCTATAACAAAAATTCATGACTCCACTGGGGAATGACTCCTTTTTTCTTTCCTTGGTTTGTCCCTATCCTTTTTACCACCTTTCAGATCACTTTTACTGATTGTTCATCATCCACTGACTTTCTCCTATCTTTACCTGCAATTTCACCAATTTTTATGCATTTTGGGTGAGTTTTTTTGCATTTTCTGGTTGTTTTTCTGAGGTTCTGGGAGGACTAGCACCCTTCCTAGGCCATACCAGAGTGTTGATCTTTGGCCAGCGCTCCCCTACAGTTCATTAGGGAGCGCTGCAATGCTCTGTCCCCTTGAGACAGGGAGAGCTAGTCTCTTTTTCGAGTGTTTTTTCCTTCTTCTGCTCAGTGTTTTGTAGCCTGTTTTGTGAAGTTGTTTGGATTGGTTTTTTATGCTTATCACCCCTTATTGTCTTGCTTGGAGCTTGAAATATTTTTCAGAAATGTGAAATTGCCTCTTCTAGATTCTTGTTTTGTCGGATAAATTTTGAGTGATTTCTCTTTTTCTTTCTTTCTTTCTTTCATGGATGCTTCTCTGCATGTTCTTGTACTCCTTGAGTGCTTGTTGGTTGTCAAATCCTCGATTGAGTTCTTGTTAGAACAGGTTATCTCTTACTTGTGTTCTTTCATAACTCACTGCCTTGAGTGCATGCTTTGTTTGTAGCCTTTTGCTTCGTGTCTTTTGCATCTACATTTGACTCTTTCTTCTAATTGAAAGTTGTAGAGCATTAAAGGATTTGTATTTAATTTCTTTATACATTCGAATCAAACAAAGAATATCAATGCATTCTTGTTTTTGGGTAGTGAAACTAGTTTGCATTTTAAGTAGCGAAATTGCATAGTTTTTGGCATTTTGGGACATTGTGCATCAGGAATGATAAAAGTTTTCTCCTTCTCGTAATATAGCTTTCATCGAAGAGAAATGTTTTCATTCTCATTTCTTTGCATGGTTTAGAGTCGGTCAAAACATCATTTAGTCCATGCCATTTTCCTCTTGAGTAAATAAGAGCCATTAAAATCAACGCTAAGCTAAAATTTATTAGAAAATTTTACATTTTCTAGTAGCAAACCTATATTAGCTTAAGGTGTAGGGATTTGGAATAGGTTGAAAGGATAACTTTCCAAAGTTGTCAAACAAACTTACCATCTTGCGATAGGGAGAGAAAATCCAAGTGTCGTATAAGTTTTTTGGGATCCCCCTCTCACACAGGGGTTACGCACGAGGTCACGTTCGAGAGAGTTATGGATATTATCCCTTTGTGGTTCAACCATTCGTAGTATTCAGATCGTATATTGGGGGTTCTTCTTGAGGCTCAGATGTCTTCATTTGGTCTCGGTGCTTCATGAATTCTGAATCCGTTTGGGGTCCTCTAGAGTTCTACCGGTCCACTTGTCCTCAGTTCTCTTGAAGGATTTCAGACTTGTTATCCTGCCCATACATTCGGACTGGACTGTCGACTGTACCCGCCCAGGGGCTGACTGTGAGTTGGTGACCTTAGTAGCTATAATCTTCAGGGTCTTACACAAAGTGGCGGTGAAGGGAAGTCTCATTGTACCTGGAACAGACGTTGGTCAAACTCACTCGAGCTCCTTGGATGGTAAATCCACAATTATTGTGTGGATGCTTGCACCAAGGTGTAGGTGCATTAAGCAAGTCGCCATCGTAACTGTTCCACCCGTTGTATCCCATCCCCTTCCTATTTTGATCTCGCGACGTTGGATTTCATCACCTACTAGTGGTTTCATTATGGGAAGTTTTGTTTGATTGTTTGCTTCCTATATTTTTAGCGTGTGTTGTTTATTTTCCCTAACAGACTCTAGGTTGGATCTTTGTTTAATGGTGTCATTTCCCAAAACCACCAATGGAGCAACCCCTTCTCCGGGAGAACCTTTTGTTTTTCCTTCTTATGGAAACGTTGGTCCTCCTTACATCGCTACTTTGAGCCTTCCAAGTCTCACAATTGGGTTATCGATATGGTTGTTTTCCACTCTGATAACCTCGAATGCAGCAAGTGCTTCAGATGTAAGCACACCACCCACATGTCAACCTCATGTTGACCTTTCTCCTTCTTCACCCATCAAGTCTCCTTCCATTTATCCTTCTTCACCTAGTGAAAGCTCTAAAGCAAGTAGCTAGGTTGATAAGAAGAAGAAGAAACAGAAAGAGAAGAAGAAGAAAAATCAGAAAGGGAGCAAGCCTCCAACTACATCCGATGTTGGATCCAAGCAACCAGATATTGTTAATCGTACTACGAGTGTTGGTGAGGTCAATAAGACTACAACAAAGAATCTGAAACCCAATTTCCCTTGCAGTCTTTGTAAGGGTGACCACTTTCTAAGGGATTGCCCTGGTATTCCCAAGGTCTCAGAAATATGGTCCTCCACGTCATCAATCCCTGCTGGACATGCCAGTGACACCCCAACAACTAGTGACGTTAAGATTGGTAAGAAGAATACAATTGTCAAATTTCCTTTCATGTTATGTAAAGGTGATCATTACTCTCACCTTTGTCCTTGTATGGACGAGGCTTCTTCTCTTTTGGAAAAGCTTCAACTTCCAACTGGCTATCGCAAGATTTCCCCCAACCCATCATTAATTGTTGGACCGGTCAATCTGATTCCATTCTCGGTTAGTCTGGTTGATCAGGTGGTCAATCTAGTTTCATCCTCAGTTGAACCACTACCCGAAGTAGTTGATCCAATTCCTTAATCGATCAGCCCCACTTTTCATCTGAAAAGTGAAAACCAAGTGACTGATCCAGTCCCGTCATTGGTCAGTCCAACCCTTCATCTGAAGAATATCGGCGTGGTCAATCCCACTCCTCCTCTAATGAGTGCCAATGTGGTTGCTCCGGTCCTTTTATCGATCAGTCTGGTTGATCATGTCATCAATCTGGTCACGTCCCTAGTTGAACCAGTGGACAAAGTGGTTGATTCGATCCCATCTTCGGTCAATCCCGCTCTCCCTTTAGAGAGTGCAACCCAAGCGATCGATCTGTTTCCACCTTTTGACCCCATTCTCCCCTTGGAGAATGAAACCCAAGTGGTCGATTTGATGTCGTTATCAATCAATCCTACTCTCCCGCTAGAGAGTAAACTCGATTATGCCCACGTTTTTCTCGTTGATACAAAATCTACTATGCTGCGGGGCATTCCTCCTTCTCCCGCGAAACCCCCTCTAAGTAATGAGGCCATCCTTTTTTATTGGGGTGTGCTAACTGGACCTCGTCTTCCCTCTCACATTCCTTTCAATATTGTAGTACAGGTTTGTGGTCGGGACGTTCCTCATGCGTTGATAGATGAAGGTTCATTTGTTAGTATTTTGTCCTCTATTGTTTGGCAAGCTTTGGGTTATCCTCAACTTGTTCTAGTTACCCAGACTTTATTCACTTTTAACAGAAGAACCAGTCACCCTTTAGGGATCCTTCCCCAGTTTCTCGTAACTTTGGGAGGGAAAATTGTCTTTATTGATGTTATGGTAGTCCAGGACCCCTTGGATTTTGATTTACTCCTTGGGCGCGATTATGTCTATGCCATGAAAGCTATTGTGTCCACTCTTTTTCCTATGATATATTTCTCGCACGATGGAAGAATGGTGACTATTGATCAACTTTCATGCGTCGGTCCTGACTTGATTACCACCCCAATGACCTCCCTAAACAGCTCTTATATGAAGCCAGTATCACCCCTGCCGCAGGTCAATTATGTGGCATTATCTCCCATGCCTTCAGCTACCGATGAAGATGCGCCTCTCATTGTAAGCTCAGCCTTTTGTGACCTAGATCTGGTAGTTGAAATGGTGATCTATTTGATAGGGCTATTAGAGCCAGATCTCCCTACCCTTATCCAGTTCGTCGACATGTATTCCTTCCAGAGTGCTTCTCTTCCATCTAGTGAAGATCTCTTGAAAGCCATGATTGACGTTTTTCACTTGACATGTATTCCTTCCAGAGAATTATCCTCTTGGAAGCCATGATCAAGAAGAGGTCACGAGCATACTTTTCCTCTCTGTGGCAAGCTCGTTTAAAAATGAAACAGAAGTCACGAGCATAGTTTTCCTCTCTATGGAAAGCTCATTAAAAAATGAAACAGACATCTGGGGATTGAACCCGGAACCTTGAGCATAATTCTTTTCCAGTGTCAAGCTTGTTAAAAAAATGAAACAATTACCTCTCTCATCCAGTTGAGTCTTTTCACTAGATCTCGTAGATATCAAGTCGAGTCTTTTGCTAGATCTCGTAGATGTTGATTCGAGACTTTCGTTAGGTCTCCTATTCGAACCTTCATTTCATCCACCTGTATCTTTTTTCTCCATTTAGTACAGAAATTGGTGACAACCTCAAAGTCGGTGAATGAATTGAAGCTTGTGGGGCATGTCTCCAGCCTTTGATTATCATTCTGAATCTAAGCCGCTAGATTTTCAAGTTGGGGGCAGAGTACCAACCATCCATGGGTATCCCTACCTTTGGAAATTATGTTGGGAATTTGCAAGCATACATTTAATTTTGTTTCAAGCTTGTGTAAAAATGAAACCAATACCGAGCTTAGTTTTTGTTCTTTCTCGTGCTTGCAAATACATGAGAATGTAACCGAGTAGAATTTTATCAGTTTTTCAGACTCGTAAAGGTTATACGAAAAAGGAACCCCTGGAGTCTCCTTTAATTTATTTTCAGACTCTCAAAACATGAAAAGATTATCGAGTGATCTTGTTTCCTTTCACACTCGTTAAAAGGTTTGAAAGGGCATATTTCAAGTGATAATTTATCTCTTTTTTGGCCTCGCGAGACTAACATTACGAAAAAGGACAACCCTGAAGTCGTCTTTAAGTTCTTTTCAGACTCTCTAAACATGAAAAATCACTGATTTTACCTTCTATGGACTCGTTAAATAATCATACATTGAAGGGCCCATATGGGACCGAACCTTTACTTCTTCCAGTTCGTTAAACAAAAGAAGAGGGACTTACCGAAGGTGAGTTATATCGAGAATGTGTTACCCTCCTCAAGCTCATTAAATAAAAAAGAGGTACTCATCTATCTGGATGGGGGAAAATTTTGAACGAAGCAAGCCAAGCAGTTTTTTAGAACATTACCAATAACTCTTAGAATCGCCCTTGAACACGACATTGTCTTTGCATGCATTTTTATCTATTGAACCAATCCTCTAAGTTTCTTTACTCCTTTGGGTCACCCGACGAAAGTCACAGTATCCACTGCATCATCAAGTTCTGGTCCATGTCATGTTTCTGTTGTTGTGCCTCAGTGTTCAAGGGAAGTATCTACCTCGAGAGTCAACCATCACAAATATTCTGTTTCAAACACCTGTGTCAGTCCATGTTCATTTGATCTACCAAATTACATCTTTGTGTCTATTTCATGTCATTGATGGGGGATACATCAAGGACCTCCTACAACAAGTCTATTCTTGTCGACTTCAACACATTACCCAGGAACTAGACCTAAAAACCAGTTAGTGCCTTGGGACCGACATGCCTCAATGGAAGGCCTCCTCGCTTCCGACAGTGGGTTCACATCATTGAAATCTGATTGAATGATTCCACGAATGTTCGAATTCAGCTCATTTATTCAGATTCACTGGAATGTACTAGGGTACCTTGGAAGCGCTGGCCTGTTTGAGGGAATCTTTGTATGTTGAGGAAAATCAGGGAAAAATCCCCCTCATCTCTGGAGTTAGTTGGATTTGAATCTGAGGTCAAGGCTAGATCTTAGGGAGGATCGACGACTGATGGAGAAAGATCCTCAACATATCCCAAGAATCTCTAAGGTGGTTGGGCCTCTCCAAGCTTATATAAGGAGGCCTTCTCATGGTGAAAGGTACATGAAGAAATAGAGAGATACCAAACTTATGATCTCACAAGGAAGGTATGCATAAGGCATTATGTTGGTGGATCATTTAAGCAAAGGGTTTGGACAAAGAAAGCTTGGTGAAGTTGTTGCATCTACATCTATGGTTGTAAGTACCTTGCTTTGTTTTCACTAATATATATGTGCTTCGCATGTTTCCTTCAAGTTTATGTGTATTTCTCATGGACTTGTTCCTTTTGGATAGATCTAGTGTGAAGCTAATCAAGGTAGAATAGGAAATATGTTTTGTCTTTGTTGTTCATTGGATTGTAGGGTTTGTTGAAGAGCTTGGAGATCAAGATCAACCCAGATCGAGCAAGGACAAACTTCATAAAAGGTATTCATACCTTCTTCCCTTTCTTCTTTGATTAGTTTAACTTCTTCTAAAGGGATGTCAGTGACCAACATTAGCACCTTTCTGTCTTGGTCTTAGGAGTCTAGTATCCAAGAGGAAATCCACTTGTCCACAGGGGGATTCTCCTGTAACAGAAATTTCTTGGATGTAATTTTGATGTGTAACACTTATGGATGGAATTTTCTTGGTCACTTAGGGTTTGATCTTGCATATATTTGGAATTGGTAAGTAAAATCTACACTTATTGTCTAAAATTATTGCTTCTTCCATAATTGTTAGTGGTTGAACCCTTGGAGGAGTATAAGGGAATACACCCTCCCTAAGATTCATTTATTTACTTGTGAAAGGTCATTAATTTCAAGGTTTCTTGGAGAACTACAAGGGTGTACACCCTCCAAGTTCACATTTGCTTGTTCCACAAACCCTAGGGAGTAAAAGGGTCGACACACCTAGGTTCTTTGTGGATCAATCTCATACATCCAAGGTCATATTGTTGCATAAGGTTTTGCTAAAAGAAGTAAAAGGGCTTACACCCTCTTAGCATTTCCAAGTGAGCCTAGCTTGCCTTGGGGAGTAAAAGAATTTACATCATTGAGGACTTAGCCTAGTCATTACATTATTTGACTCCACAACCCAATAGTAAGGCACTAATCATTTTCAATTCGCATTGGAGAAATAAAATTGTTGCATTGGGATACGTGAAAAAAACTAAGGAATCAAATTGTTCAAATTGCTTTATTTCCTTTATGTTCTAGGATTTCTATTGCCCCATAGGGCATCTCAATTGGCTAAGTGTTTCTTGATGTTGTAATAAACTTACATCTTCAGTCATTAGGGCTTTAGAAACTCTAGTCTTTTGATTTCCAATAACTCTCAATTCAACTGTTGAAATTTACTAAGTTTTTGCCCACATAATATAGTGATCACAACGCATCTTTTTAGACTTTTGGCAAATTTTGATGGTTGCATCTCGTGATCAAAATAACTCATTTGTTACAATCATAAGGCTGATTTTTATCTCTGCAGTAAGTATTTACTACAACCTTTCATTTTGTGCTAGTATCTTGCTCCTTTAATCTTGACTTGTACTAGTGTTTTGTTAGTTTATCTATTGCATCATTTACTTGATTTCTAGTACTTCTTTTAGTAGCTAATTCGGCCATTTCATTTATGATATATACTGCTACTAACTGTTGAAATTAAGAACATCAATCCTAACTTTCTTGTCCATCATATATTTAGGCTTGTATCTTTGTTTCTCTTGTGTCTCAGGAAAGTATAATCAACATTGATAAGGTCAACTACTTCTTGGAAACCTTGGCTACCACCAAGACCTTATTCAATCCCTTCTCTACACTCAGTAACTTGACCTATGGGGGCATCCATTCATACATCTCACTTTCCATCTCATTTCCCCCTAGGGTCACCAGGATTCCCCCCTTGAGGTGATTCTCTCATCTTTAAAGTGTCAAGAATACCTGCCTAAGGTGATAATGGGTAGGTGTTCTCTAAGTTGTCGCTATTTGGTAGTTGGGTCGGTCTTTTCCCAACCTACAACTTGTGTTATAACATTTTGGCGTTGTTGTCAGGGAGGATTTTGAATCCTCTTCTGAACCCTAACGACAATTTGGCAAGCTATCCCAAAGCCTTTCCCCTAGCTTTCCTAGTGACACAACCTAAAGGACGTTCCCTTTCCACCTTTAATGAGTTCTCCTTGAAGCCCGTCTAGAAACTTCACCTTCCTAGAACCCACCTTTCCTTGTTTCCCCCTTTCCATCCTTTGATGATCCTTGATCTCATCTGGTGACTCCATTGAGGTGTCTTTTCGATCAATGGAAATATGGCACCTTGGGATGAACCCTCATCCAAAACTTGTTATGCCTTGAGGAGGACACTTTTATAGATGGAAAAGGAAAAAGGCTTCTAATAAAGTTGTTGAGGAAATGATGAATCGTATAAAAGAGTTGTTTCAAAAATCTATTGAAGAACTAGCCCTTGAAGATGAAGAAGTGCTTGCAGGACAGATATCTGAAGAAAGTTTCCAAGAAGGTCTCGATGAAGTTCCAGACGAGGAATTTGAGGAGGATATACATGCCTTTATTCCTCCTACACATCAAGAAAAGAACATGATGAGTTCTAATCCTTTTGAAGATCTTGATGACACTTTATTCCATGACTTTGGAAGTGAAAAAATATTAAAGGATCCCTTGGATGCAACAGATCCTTTTGAAAAAAGGCAAACAAAGCACTCTACATTAAGGATCAAGCCTCGTGTGATGAAGAGGAAATGGAAGGGCGTACCCATGAAGAGAAAAAATAATCCTAATGAAGTGAAACATGTTGAGGCATCATTATCTTTGCTCCTGCCTAATGAAGTGGAGGCTTTCCAACGTGCTCTTCTCTTGTTAATAAAGTTAAAGAATCAACTAGCCTTAGTGATGAAGAATTTGAAGATTTTGTTGAACCTACCCCAGCGTATGCTCTTTCTGCACACGAAGACAAAGAGATGATCATTTTCAGTCATGTTGATGGTCTTATGAAAGAACCTTTAGATATGGTTAATGAGAATATAGTCACTTTCATACAAACTGCCAGACATATGTGGGACTTTGGTCATCTCATTTTTTATAGAGACCCCATTTACGACATTGAGGGTAGCCCTCAAGAAAAGGGGTTTGAGTTGTCACCTTCAGAGGACTACTTTCCATGTGTATATGATTCATATGTTTGGCAACTTGATGATGACATGATTACATATTTATTTAAGGATGACCGATCACAGCATTTACAGGATGATTTTCAGTCATCCCTCGGGACTTGTGATGCGTATCATTTTAGGGATGCAGACTTGTTGTATGAGGACTCTCAGCCACCTTCATCCTCAATTTTGGAAGAATACTAGGACATGGCCACTTCAAAGCAATCAGAGATTGACTCTACAAAGCAAGTCTTGTTCAAGAAACCTAGCATCCAATTATAATAACTTAAAAAATTATCCCACATTGTCCCAAATGTTTCACATAGATATTTTATTCATATTTTCTGTTGGATTAGGTTGTCATTGATGCCAATGGTTTGATTGATTGATGTCATTAATTAATGTCAAGTGATTGATTGATGTCAAAGGATTGATTGATTGATGATTGATGTAATGTAATATGTATTGTCCTTGATGAGAATGCATAGATGAAGATGGAACAATGAGTTGTCATTGATATGATGAAGATGGATCAATGAGTTGTCATTGATACATGTTGCAAAGTTGATGTATATGATGCAGTGGTGGATTGATGCAAAGATGAATCATTATAGTATTATCATGATTGATAAAGTGTACAAATGGATGAACTCCAAAGTGGTCCCCTTATGGTGAAAACCCTCACGGGAAGACGCTTGCGGTTGAGTTATCCTAGAAGTATGGTTAGAGGACCCATACTTGTATGTGGAATAATGACATGAAGATCAATGAATTTGTTGGTGAAACTATCCTATATGGATATTTATTGTCATGCCATTTAAGGTGGTATGTGGAACGTCACATAACTCCTCATGGTTTGAAATTTATGGCCTTACGAAGTTGAAGGACCCCCATATGAAGGCTTGAAACCCCCAAGGTCAAAGAAGTCAAAGTGCCTTAAAAAAAGAAGATTATTTAAATGATAAAGTGAGATGACAAAATCAAGAAGGAATTTTTAAATGATAAAGTATTGGAGAACTTCCTATTTATGGAAAGTGGTTAACCCTAAAAATAAGGAAAATAGGTTAAGTGACCTAGAAATGGGTTAAGTGACCTAGAAGTGGGTTAAATGACCTAGAAGATGAAGAGTATAAATAAGAGGCTAGGGTCTCTTGTGAAATGAACATTTTGGAAGGATATATTTTGGAGTATCAATGGAGAGATTCTTATGAGAGCATCTTTGGTGTGGATCTCTTGAGCATGATTAAAGATCTATTCTGAGAAAGAGAGCATGAGGAGGATCTCATGGATGCATCAAAGTTTCGTCAATATCGGAGATCTTGACGGCAAAAGTCTCGGAGTTTCAAAAACCCTAGTTCCTGAGGTATACGCAGGCTGTAATGGGCCAAGTCGCATACATACGTAGGTTGTATGAGGACAGGGCGCGTACAATGGATAAAATCATGGAGATTTGTGTTTGAGTTGATGACTGGCTGTTGAAGATTGCAGCAGATTCCAAATCTGCATTCTATGGGCTCAAATCTAACACTAAAATTCTGGTATGGTTACATTATTGTCTTGATGGATACTATTGCTTGTTTTGTTGTGAATGCTTAGGGCATTCTTGGTATGGCTGCTATGATGTGATTTATGCTAGCTGATGGAGTGAGAAATACTCTTGTGATTCAGTGGTGATATGATTACTATGGTATACTAGTTGCTTATGCATGATTGAGTTAGCATTCATATTGATTGGTTGTGGAGCATGAGTAGACTATTGGAGAACTTGGATGTGTTGTCACTAGTTGTGGGTCAAATTGGACAGTGAGAGACAGAAGAGAATGTGATTGTAGGTTGCAGAGGATCTGAGTATGTGAAGCAAAGAAAAACCCTAGTTGCTCAGAAGTATACACATGTTGCATTATAGACTAACCGCGTACATACGCGGGCTGTAGTGAGCCAGGGCGCATACACACGCAGGTTGCACTACTGATAGGTCGCGTCCATGTGACAGATTTATATATGTGGAGGATTGTTGCCTCATCTCAGTTGGTGCTAAGGATGTAAGATGAGTCTTGCATTATAGAGCTAGTGCTCTTGTAGAGTTGTACTCTATTCAGTTGTTGTTGATAAACCTCGAGGATTGTAGTCCTCAATAAAAAGGAAAAGTGTACATACATCTTGTGTTCCTTGTGGTGATGACTTGTTGATGATATATTGTTGATATATGTTGTTGATATGTATTCACATCTAACAGGTTATAAATGACAACAATAAATAATGTGTTAATAGTGATTGCTAACTAATGAGTTTTGTGTAAGAAGGAAGTTTTGGTAAAAAGAGCCCCACAATCATTCACCCCCCCGCCGCCCTCTAAGTGTGTCCAACATTTTCTCAATCAAATTCCTTTGAATCACCTAAATCAGAAATTCCAATCAAAAGTTATGACAATTTTGTGTTTTCGTACCTTTTCAAGTCCCTCTTTGAGTGCATCTTTACACATCAATATTACTTATTATATTTTCACAATTTGTACTCCAAATGCACTTAACATTCGATTGACCTTGTACTTGTTATATCTCTGCAATTTCTACTCCAAACTCATTGAACTCTTTACCTATATGAACCTAATATGTTTACTCCTTAATTCCATTATTCTCACTCAATTTAGATTCTCTAGGAGACTATTATGGTCGATTACCAAGCCTATTATTTTTGCCTGTATTGGGGGAGTGAGGTTGTAGGGTATCTCTCCATGATTTTTTCGCTAACTTCTCTAAATTTTAGAACTATATACCTCCTTATGTATTTTTTTAAATTCCACAAAGATCACTTTAATTTGACTTCATAATATTAATATATATCTAATTTATTGACCTTTATCCTCAATTTTGGAAGAATACCAAGACATGTCCACTTCAAAGCAATTAAAGGCTGACTCTACAAAGCATAAGTTTTTTTATTTTGGAAATTTTTACAAAGATTTGCAGGTGAAGAGACGATGTTCTTCTAGACCTGAGCCTATCCCTTACCTCTGGGCTTCTTCTCCGAGAAACCATGTAGTCTTCTTTCGATCTCTCATCTCCTCTCGATCTTCGACAAGCAGTGAATCTTTGTGCGCAAATAAAGATGAGTTGTCATCTATATACGATAGTCTCATTCAGAGATGGATTGATCAGGCTTGTGGCTACACTTTTAGGCAAGATGAGCAAGCTAATGGTTATTTTTTCCAACAATATTTCCTCCCTCCCACCCATCTCCATGAGTTTCATTTCATCATTGATTATATATCCATTTATGCTCATCATCATTACATGTTTGACTTATCTTTATTGGTTTACAGAATTAAGCACATGGGGAGATACTTCGATAAGATGATCAATTGGTTGCACTAGTTGTATGACTTCACGTGACATCATCTATCTCTTCATCTTTAGGGCCTCAGGTAAGTAGGTAGGTCATCTTGCTTTCCTTGCATTTGCATCTTGATTGGTTATGTTAGCTTAGATGCATTTTATATTTCATTTTTCTCTACTTGCATATTGATTTCATGCTTAATTTAGAATTTTTTGAAAAAATGCTAAAAAAATTGTTTTTTAGATCAATTTCATTTTTGGATTTTTGATATATATGGACAAAGGATGAGCGAAGCCATCCTACTCTAAACAAATTTGTTGTCTTATTGTGTGTAGGCACGGGTCTACCAGGAGATGTTGTGATTCTCATGTACTCTACGACGAGCACATGTCCCCAAGTAAGAGCCAGATGTTATCCACATTTTATGGGATAACTAAGGATATGTTATCGCTTATATTTGGTATTATGTGCGTCTTCCTCATTGATTGAAAATTGGAGTTAACATAAGATGTATATTCTTCAATATTATGGCTATCATGTTTTCTTGTGAAATGAATTTGATCTAAAACAAGTCTTGTTCAAGAAACCTAACATCCAATTATAATAACATAAAAAATTACCCCACATTGTCCCAAATGTTTCACATAGATATTTTATTCATATTTTCTCAATCAAATTCCTTTTGAATCACCTAAATCGGAGATTCCAATCAAAAGTTATGACAATTTTGTGTTTTCATACCTTTTCAAGTCCCTCTTTGAGTGCATCTTTACACGTCAATATTACTTATTATATTTTCACAATTTGTACTCCAAATGCACTGAACATTTGATTGACCTTGTACTTGTTATATCTCTACAATTTCTACTCCAAACTCATTGCACGCTTGACCTATATTAACCTAATATGTTTACTCCTTAATTCCATTAATCTCACTCAATTTAGATTCTCTAGAAGATGATTATGGTCGATTACCAAGCCTATTATTTTCGCCTGTATTGGTGGAGTGAGGTTGTAGTGTATCTCTCCATGATTTTTTCGCTAACTTCTATAAATTTTAGAACTATATACCTCCTTATGTATTTTTTAAAATTCCACAAAGATCACTTTAATTTGACTTCATAATATTGAGATATATCTAATTTATTGAACTCGACTAGTTTTAGCAAGGTTTCGTGACAAAATAAAATCCCTACATTGTATGAACCGAAACTCCAAAATATTCACTCTTATGCTACCAAAATTTTGAACAGATATAGATATATTCAGTAATGTCTTTTTTTTCAAACTTCAAGTCTCACTCAATTTAGAGTTCTCTGGTAAAATTTATAGCTAAGACAATGATATGTACTCATTTAAGACACTCAATGGAGATTTGTCTACTCGTATACCACTTGTAATGAACATAAAGCATGATAAAGCATGATAAAATTGCATATACACAATATATACACAATGTACACCAAATATGGGGATGTAGCACAACCCTCGAAAGTATAATAATGATGAGTTACACAATAACTAATCCGGATTTTATGAATAGAACGAAATGACTACAGATTATTAA
>ML814537.1:143909-176980 GCA_009831015.1 Picea engelmannii | reverse complement strand
TTCCTTTGTAGGGAAAATAGGAATGGTGTCCATGGCATTAGGGAACTCGTAAAGACTTTTAAGGTAGGAATTCCAATCCGTTAAGGGAATCCTATTATTTTCTTTAGTATTGCGTTTTAGAATTTGGCTCCAGAACTTCTTAGTATCCAACTTGTATAGTTGTGAAAGTTGCTCTTGCCTTTTATTGGTATAGTATATTTTTTCCCTTTTGATTAGGGTTTTGTACGTATTGATCTTATCGAGTTTTAAGGGCTCATTAGAAGCATCCCTAATGGATTTCCTAGAAATTTTACATTCTTTACCATACCAAGGGTTGGTTGTTCTATTATTCTTTTTATGGGACACCTCGAAAGAGAACTTGTTAATGGAAGTAGAAAGGGTAGTTGTAAAATTATGATAGAGTTCTTCAATGTTTTCCTTATAGGTTAGGAGTTTTAATTTACTATTTAAATCCTTTAAGAAAATGTCAACTTTACTTTTGTCAAAGCGCATATTCCTTTGATTATCAGAATTCTTTTCAATGGTGCTCCTATACATGAAATTTTTTAGAGTTAGGGTTAAAGGTTTATGATCAGAGTCAGGCTCATGGTCATTTAAAAGGTCAAAAGTTGTTATTTGGTTGTGTTATCGCACAGTTTGTATTTATAGTGATAGGTCAGAAGTTAAAGGGATAAACTGGTGTAACAGGAACCAATCACACCCAATGTCACCTCGATGGGATGGTTCTTTCTATTCTCGGTGGTAAGGCCCAAGGGAGACGTCCCTGGTGACCTGGAGTTTTGAGAAGGTGAAGGATGATAAGGCAAAAGTGTAAATCCCCTCTCACAAGTCACCACCAAGCAGAAGATCCGGCTAAAAAGCCAATAATAAGAAGTAACCAAAGAATAAGAAAAGCACCTGTCTGGGGTAAAGCAAAAAGAAACATATACGTGCAAATCTTGTTTAATACTTCATGTATCAAAGATCATCTACTAAATTCAACATATAAGCAATTACAACAATAAATATTGACGAAGTCAATGTTTTTTAACACAACAATGAAATAATACCACTCCCCCAGTAAATACCAAAATGATGTAGCAATCAATATATCCAATCAATCCTTCATTCAATAAATGCTTTACACACCATTCAATTGCTTATAAAATGAAACGTTGTTGCATTAAGATGTAATAACCAAGGATGACGTCAAGAACTTTAGGGTTAGTAGGGTTAGCTAAAGCTAGGGTTAGTGTAGTTAGGGTTTTAAAATTCAAAGATTTTGAGAGTTGTTTGACCAATTTCACTTCAAAGTTGGAGGACTTCTAGATCAATGCCTTTAGGGTTTAATGGAGTCAAGAGTGAAGGACGCACAGGTTGAAGGAGGACAGCTAAGGACTAGAGGGAAGAGCTTTGAAGTGCTGCTATGGTAGGGCCTCAGAGACAAAATCCTAGGGGAGAGAGGCTCACTCCGATGTTGCTATGGTAAGGCCTCATGCTCTCTCCTCCTTCCTTAGATGGAAAAAATGGCTAGCATGAAAGATAAAGTCAAGACAAGAGAGTCAAATGAGGGAGAGTGTTGCTACAATGAGGCTTTATCATCAAACCTTAGAAGAAAACGGCCCTAGGTGTAGATAACCTAGGCCTAGGACGTATTCTTCTTCTTGAGCTCAAATAGGTATGAATAGCAAGGGAGAAAAGGAAAAAGGAGTGTAGCTACGGGTAGACTCTCTTTTTCCTCTTCAATGAATGAAAATCTCTCTATCAGGGGACATGAGACAAGGACTTACTTGTGTTCTTTTCACCTAGGTTTTTTTTTCCAGCAATAATCATAAATACATGCAAGAGATTAAACTACAACCATTCATTCAAGAAGTTTTGCAGAAAAATACTTACAATTCACCAAGAGATAAATGTGCAAACCCTAGTTGTAACACCTTCCTTCAAGAGAGAAACCAAAATATGGAAAAATAACCTTCCTTCAACAAGTGCGCATCACCCAATTATCCAATAACCCAATATAGGGTGCTAATTTTAGACCTCAGTTATGAGTGAGTGATAGATGATGATAAAATGAGGCTAAAACTCCTCAATATATAGTGTATCAATGACCTAATTTACTTTTAGGTCATAAAAAGGCCGACAAGGCCATAAAACCAAAATCATACTGTTGTTACATTAAATTGTCAAACTAAATCCTAAATCAAGCTGAAAAGGAAATAAAATCCCCCTCAAAGGAGACGCTAGCCCCTTATGAGACACATGGGGCATCCTGGAGCAAAACGTTAGCCCTCATTGGGCCTCTCCAACCTACCACACATGCCAATGCTGCCTAATCTGCTTCCCAAGGCATCCATGAATCTGGGTGACGTCATGGTCAAGATGGTGACATCATAGGACTTCCAAGGCAAGCGTTCCACTGAAAAGGGGTCATTTCCCCTAGGTCTAGTCCTGCCAAAGTGCCCCCGATGGGACGTCCTCTTCCTCTTAGGTGCAAAACCTCTGACCATCCTCTGCCCTGTCTCTGCCCCCTGATAGGGTCTCAACATCCATCTGGTGGGCTCTTCATCCCCATGGAGGTTCGAACTGATCATCTCCCCATGTGTACCGGTCCAAATGGTACCTATCTATTGGGTATGGTCCTGCACGTGAAAAGCTACGCCCTCCATGGGCTCATCAGTCATAGGGATCATAGCAATGTCAATCACATTTCATCATTAATATTATCAAACATATTCATAAAATCTCTAGTACATCTGCCAATAGCTCAAAGACATTACACAAGCCTGCAATACAAGTTTGAGGAAAAAGACAAGGTGTCCTTTTGGGCTAGTGTCCACAGAAAAAGGAAATTCCCTAGAGAGAAATCATCTAAGCCATGTAAGTGGATGATGTGGTCAGGGGAAGTCCAAGTGTAACAAATGGTAACACTCTGTTTCCCCTAATCTATAAAAATAACTATACTGGCCAAGTATTGTGGCAAACTCAGAAATGTGAATGTGTGATGTGAATGGACCTTGTGAAAAAGTTTGATGAATGTGAATAATATTATGAATATATATATTGCAGGACTGTTGAGAGGGGATATGCTGAAAAAGAGACCACGATGGTTGAAGAAAGGTGGTGGAAGGCACCTGGAAAGGTGGCGTTAACTTCCACCGAGACCAATACCGTATTTGGACTTCACTAGCCCTGAGAACCAAGAGCAGCTCACTGGCCCCGAATTAAATGACTCACCAGGTTGGTATGTAAAGGGCTCCTCATGAGTAATAAGGGATGGGGGTGAACTGCCCATCTATAGAATCCTCAGACCTGACCACCGTGAGGAAGTTCATGCCACACACAACCTCATCGAAAGGAGAAAAAGGCAAGAAGAGTGTGTGATCACGGGGAGATGCAAGGGAAAGAAGAAGGAGAACTCTGGAAAAATACAGAGTGAGTGATAACAAAGAAGAAGGAGAGTAACCTTCATTCTCGGTCACTGGAAAACAGAGACTCAGTCTCGTAGCATTGTGGTCTCAGCTCGGGGGTGGCTAGTGGTAAATCCGTTGGGAGTTGCTGAGCCTACGGTTGGGTGGAAACGAGCACCCCTCTCAACAGTTGCAATCACATCAGGTGTTATTTCTGATAAGTGTTTTACATCTTGCATATTGAAATTTATATGTTGACATGTATGCTCATAGTCTGTGTAGGTTATGAATGGTTTGAGTATAAGATTGTCTGTGTGGTGTTTTGATCAGAAATGGTGGTTGCATGCTTTTATTGGAAGGACCATGTATGGCTTATGTTTATAGATAGATTTATATATGTGTATACTGATATAATTCAAACTTCAAGACTGCTTTCAGGAAATCTATGCCCTTATTCGTTTCCAGGAATACCCGGAATAGATTCGCATGGCTTATGTTTATAGATAGATTTATATATATGTATACCAATCTAATTTGGAATTCAAGTCTGCTTTCGGGAAATATATGCCCTTATTCCTCTCTAGGAATACCCGGAATAAATCTCTACATAAAGATACCCTCTCTTGGAAAACTTACCAAGAACCTGAAAAATGATTTGAAGGCGCAAGTCTTAGTAATCCTGTACGAGGAAGAATGGGCCTCTAAAAATAACAATGTAGGGATAAGTAATGATCGATAGATGAGACCCTGTTGGAAGTTTTGTGGTCATTGACGACCGTTAGATTGGAGGAAGAAACGAGGGTGTTAAATGCCTTACCCCTTTTCCTTTATCTTCATGAGTAGCGAAGAAATTGGGACCGTAGATCCCAAGGTCCGTGGGAGTATCTGGACCGTTGGTTTTCCACGTCCAGGGAGCAGCGGGAGAGTGCACAGTACAGGACAGATCTAAACCTTCAGATCTTAGTTAGAAAACCCGATAGCCGTTGGATCTGTCAGGAGATGCATGAGGGTTAAGCCCTTGTGAATAGAGGCAAAAGTCCCGAAAGAGGAGTTGATATCGGTGCTTCGCACTTCGGGATTTCGGAAGTCCTGATGACGAGAGATCGGGACACTCCATGGTGGAAGTCCCAAAATAGATCTGGATCGTCTAATTAAGGGAGAACACGTGTCGCAAGATCACCCATTTCGAGGATCCAGACATCGAGAAACAAAAGAGGAAGGTGATAATTTGACCTTGCACTTGGCGAAGTCTTGAAACAATCTGGATTGTCCATCCGTGGAGGATATGTGGTAGAGATCGAGAGTCCATCGATATTTCAGATACTGAGGATTCGAATTGACAGCGAATTGGTGTCACTGGGGGTCGCAAGTCACAAATTCGTGAAACAATCTAGACCGTCTATCCATGGAGGACACGTGGCAGTAATCCAGGACTTTGGGAGAGTCCCGAAAGGAAGAGTCCATCAAGATTTCACAAATTGGGAATTCAAGAGTCCCATTGACAAGAGGTCAGGCTCTTGTATTCATAAATTCCGAAAGAAAGAGGATGGAGGTCTTATGAGGAGTGGTCACTTGGATCAGGGCATAGCCAGGAGGGCTAATGTGATAAAGGCCATTTTGGGAAATCAGAAATCGGGAATTCAGGAGTCCCGTTGACAAGAGGTCGGGCTCTCGTATTGATAAGCCCTAAAGGGAATAAGACTGTGGTCTTATGAGAAGTGGTCATATGGACCAAGGCATATTCCCAAGGGGCTAATTGTTGATCGAAGCCTCTTCAACATTTCAGCATTTTGGGGTTTACAGAGTCGAAAGACTCGACTCGCTTATATCGCCGAGTCGCGAAATGCGAAAAGGAACCTAGTTGTTTGGCCTGTGATCATGATCAACGATCACACGGAGGTGGGAAA
Organism: Picea engelmannii; assembly: GCA_009831015.1. Taxonomy (NCBI): domain Eukaryota; kingdom Viridiplantae; phylum Streptophyta; class Pinopsida; order Pinales; family Pinaceae; genus Picea; species Picea engelmannii. The sequence goes on along the minus strand of ML814537.1, from coordinate 171,684 downwards.
AATGGAAGAACTAGACTGTGCTAAGCCCCGTAATATTTTGGGGATTCTGTCTCTCGAGAAAAGGAAAAAAAATTATTATGCCGTAGTGGGTGTGTAACACACACCCACTATGGAATTCAAAATTTTTCGACGTTTTCCTTCCTTTCACCGAGGAACAAAATTCTTCGAGTTCATATGGGGCCCGATGCAGTTCCTACCCTCTCCTGTCCTTACTCGTGTGATCGTGGGTTATGACCACTGGCCTTACCGGAGAGGTAATTCTGTCTTTCGCGATTCGGGAAGTCATGATGCATTTGTGTTCCCTTGCTCTCTTGTCTCTCGAAGTGACGAAATCCAAAGGGTGCCAATAGTTTGTCATAACTAAAAATGCCTTGGATTAAAACATGTCACTCCACCTTTCGGGGTTTACTCCATCGGGATTTTGGGATGTGCGACGACAGGAGGTCTCGCACCTGGGTTTCTCAGGAGCCGAAACTTCGATACACCAAACTCTAACATGCTTCACTATTTCGGGAATCCATCCATCGAGATTTCAGGATGTGCGACGATAGGAGGTCTCACACCTGGGTTTTTCGGGAGCCGATACCGAAATATGATAAATTTTCCACACTCTATCTTTTAGAATATCGCGAGTTGGGATTTTGGGATTTGCACATACAAGGGATCTTTCCCTTGGATATTTTGAATGCCGAAACACCGAAATATCGGGATTTAGCCATACGTTGTTATTTCGGGATTTCACATATCGAGATTTCGGGACTTGCGAGTACAAGGAAACTCACACTTAGGTACCTCGGGTACCAAAACACCAAAATGTCCTAACGCCTCCACACGTTGTCATTTCGGGTTTTCATGAATCGGGTTTTCGAGACTTGCAAGTACACAGGATCTCACCCTTGGATACTCCAAATGCTGAAACACTGAAATATCAGTATTTAGCCATACGCTATTATTTCGTGATTTCTCATATAGGGATTTCGGGAGTCATGAGGACAAGGGTTCTTACCCTCTGATCTCCCAGGTGCTGAAAAGATGAAACGCTTACCAACCACCACGTGTATTCTACAACTGGATGGTCTAGGTACTCCCATGGGTCTTGGAATTGACGGTCCCAATTTCTTCGCTACTTACGAAGGTTAAAAGGGTTCGAGGCATTAACGCCTGCATTCCTTTATCCAATTTAATGGTCGTAACAGACCTTAGATCCTCCGAAAGGATCTCATTCATGCATTTAGCAAGAGGAAGGGAATTGAACCTCTGAAACATCACAACAAATCATGCTATACTCATTTCGGGGTTTCGCAAGTCGGGATTTCACGCCTGGTGAATACTAGAAAACTGACCCTTGGGTTATTCGATTGCCGAAACACCGAAATACCAAGCTCTAAGAGACCCACTCTCTCTCGTGCAGGGTTTTCAAACTTAGGTCTTAAAGTTCTTCATCGGGTTCCTGGGCATTTTTCCACCGGGTTTTATGACCAGACTGAGAGGTTTTCTCAAATCCCCAAGTTGTTAACATCTATGATAGATAATAAGCAAATTCATGATTTTACCAAGGTGGTAGTCCTTTTGGGGAACTTACACTGGCTCTAGAATGTAAGGGAATGATCCCAAAAAGGGTGTCCTTGTGGGGAATCTATCCAGGGCAACATGAGAGGTAATTAAGGGGAACAAATCTCCCGAGAGAAGACTTGAAAGATGACTTCATTCAAATACATACATACATACATACATATATATATATATATATATATATATATAAACCGAATTTGGTCATTCTAACATAAGCATGCAACCACAATTTCCGATCACAACACTATGCAGACATTTCTACACATAAATCATTCATAAGTGTTCAAACCATGAGCATATATTCCAAGATATTCAATGCAAGACAAAAGATATAAACGCTTATCAGAAAACACCAGGTGATGCAACTGCTGAGAGGGGTGCTTGTTTCCACCCAACCGTAGGCTCAGTGACTTCGAATGTATTTACCACTAGCCACCCTCGAGCTAGACCATGATTCTTGAGACTCTCTGTCTCTGTTCTTCAGTGATCAAGAACAAAGGTTACTCTCTTTCTTCTCTGCTATCACTCACTCTATATTTTGTTCCAAAGTTCTTCTGATCTTTTCCTACGATCTCTACCCTCGTGTCCCCTTTCCTTCCACACCTTTTACCTACCTTTTCTTTTCCAGAGAGGTTGCGTGTGGCACAAATATCCCCGCGGTGGTCAGGTCTGAGGCCTCCACGGATGGGTGGTTCACCCCCATCCCTCATTAACTCATGAGGAGCCTCTTCACCTACCATCCTGGCGATTAATTCATTTCGGGGCTAGTGAGCCGCTCTTGGTTCTCGGGGCCAGTGAAGACCAAATATGGTATTGGTTTTGGTGGAAGTTAACACCACCATTCTAGGTGCCTTCCACCACCTTTATTTAGCCATCGTGTTCTCTTTGTCAGCACATCCCCCTCCCAGTAGTGCTGCATCACATATATATTTATATATATATATATATAATGTTAATTTACATTCGTCGACCTTGTATACTAAGGTCCATTTAAAATCACACATTCACATATTTGAGTTTGCCACAGTTCTTGGCCAGCATAATTATTTTTACAGACTAGGGGAAATAGGGTGTTACACCAAGCATGTGGGTGTAGTAAGGGCCAAGGATGCAATATGTTACCCGTGGGTTCCTTTGCAGAAGGTGAGTTATCCCTGTCATGGATGCATTTTTTTCCAAGCCCATTTTGCCTTATTCTTTTATTCTTTTGTTTTTCTTTTTGTTCAAGAGCTAACCAGGGGACACTGCCTTGGCATGGTGACCAGAGTTGACAGTGTTACCCACAAGTAATTTTGCAGAAATGAGAAGGCTGGCTCATGATGAGACCCCCTTTCCCTTGGCCATGCAACCAAGAGTCACTACCCTGGCGTGGTAACCAGCTGATGGAAATGTCATAATGCTAGGTACCCATGGACCTAATAGGCTGGCTCGTAATGAGACCCCCCATCCTCTGACTAGATCCTGACCTTTATTTACTTTTCTTTTTGTTCAATAGATAACTAGGGGACACTGCTTTGGCATGGTGACCAGAGCTGACAGCGTTACCCACAAGTACTTTTGCAGAAATGAGAAGACTGGCTTGTGATGAGACCCCCTTTCCCTTGGACATGCAACCAAGAGTCACTGCCTTGGTGTGGTAACCAACTGATGGCAATGTCATACTGCTAGGTACCCATGGACCTAATAGGATGGCTCGTAATGATACCCCCCATCCTATGACTAGGTCTTGTTTTATTATTTATCGGGTCCCTCTTGTTTCTTACTGAGAAGCCTTTTATTGCTTTCTTGGGGATCCCTGGGCAAAGCATCTCGAGGTTTGTTCTTAGGATTTTACTTTTTTACTAGCTTGCTTTTACCTTCTGGGCCTTTAGCCCCTTCTTCCTACGAGGTAAGGTGCAATCCTCAAAAAGGGTCAACCCAATGCCCAAACAAGGGGAATGGGATAAATGAGCAGGAGATAAGATGAAATGGTGGTGCTATGATGGGAGCGGACGATGAATTTTCAGAAATCCCCCTAGTGGCAAACCAAGGCCTATGGGCACAGGCTTGCTAGGACACCCTGCCAATCTCCCCAAGCATGGTCAGGTGGGATAATGTAAGATCCAAGTAGTTGTTAGAGGTAAAAGGAATCAAATGCATATATTTAAATGTTTCAATGATTAAAGTGACACATACCATGATACCTAGACCAATTACCTCATGGAGAAATAACCTCTTTTGATACAAGACCAAGCCGATGGTGATGGATGTTGCTTCTGCTGACAAGACAAAGATGATGGAAGAAGAAAAGGATGGGCCCTCCAAGGCCATGCTTAGGTCAATCCTGCTGTCGGTACTCCATGTCTAGGACCTATGGGCCTCAAGACATGATCTCCTAGTTATCCCTAGAAATCGGGGATAACAGGTTGGAAACAGGGATATCGGATATCACATAATCTACAACAGTACTACCTAGCCCATGAATATAGGTCATTTGGTTGGAAGTTCTTCTTTTCACAATATTTAAAAGCATACCCATCTAAACTCTTAACTACATGTGTTAGGTGTCAATAGCTATCAATTTTTTGGTAACATCTCTCAACATACCAACTCAAAAAAAAAATGAACTCTTGATATATAAAAAAACTGAGATTAAATTGGATTTATATTAGTTTTGAATTTTTTTTTTTTTGTAATTACTTATACTCGTGTCCATATCCATATTAACTCTTCACCTTAAATGTATAATTCATTAATAATTATTAAATTTTTAGTATCACACTCAAAGTCACTATAAAACAAATCTAAGCTTACCAACAATTTCTTTTAATATCCATACTAACTCTTTCCCTAAATTTTTTTGTATCACTCTCAAAGTCACTAGAACAATTCTAAGTTTACCAACAATTTATTTTAATATTAAGACTAATATTAAGAATACAAAAGCACCACAACAGATATAGAAGAACGATATAGAAAAACACAACTTTATTATATCAAACCCTTGAGGTAGGGCAACACCATACAATGGATCCTATTATGGAAGGGATCCTCTCCTGTTCACTTGCCTCTTCGAGGGGGCATCCTCCAATTGAGCTACCGCTCCAAATACAATATTTCTCTTCATGTCTCATTACATTGCTTGAACCCCTTTATATAGTGCTACCATCACCTAAGAACATTCTAGAGGAGGAATCTTCTAGAAGTAGAATCTTCTAAGAAGTCCTCTTACATTTATTATATCTAATTACCCATTTATTATATCTAACTACCTTAGTGGGCCTTATTTAATAATATAGTGGACCTAGTCCACCTTACATTGAATGGTCTCCACTATCATCACTATGGGCCCTCTGGGCCCCTCCACTACCTCTCTAGCTACCTTACAGTCGATGGATGAGATTTTGGTTAAGTCCTTTCGATTGACCAAATCATATGATACTTTCCAGTCCTACAATTGGTTGCAGATATTTCTGATAGCCTTTCCCGATACTTTCATAATTGACAACAACACAGGGGGAGCTAAACAGTGGCAGGGGACATGGAGAGTTGGTAGGACGAGACCACTTGACAGGAGTGTCTTGATTACACTCATCAGGATAAGGGTGGATCGTCAGGGGCAGACAGTTGAGGCCATGGGCATGATGGGGAGTATCCTAGGCCACGGGACAAAGGATATCTCAGAGGTTTGTACATATTCACACTCTCATTGGGATGAGGGTGGAGTTATTTCGACATTTACCCGTAGGGCACACCAACAGTTAGTGGGGATTGGAAGTGATGAACTTTGAAATTTGACATGGGATCCAGGAGTCCATTTGGTCAATAGCTTGTTTCATCTTATGAGGATCCAAGAGTGGAGGGTCCATAATGGATACTTTGATCAGACATTCATGATCAGAGTAGAGCAACATCAACATGATGGTCCTTGTCAGAGACTAGCATGGGACCCTGGGATTATAGGGTTGGGCATTTCATTGACTGGTGGAGATGAGTGGACCATTGTAGGGGGAAGTACCCTTGATTTTCCATTGAGTTTCAGTATTGGGGAAAGAACATCACTAGTTGGTGATTCGTTGAGGTCCTGTAGTACCTCACTATGACAACAACATGTTCAATTGGTGGGGGTTGTGTTGGGTTTGGTATGGTCTGGTAGGACAGACTCATTTCGGTTTGAAACTATGTGTTATTTGCAGGAGACTCATGGTAGTGATATGTTACAGGATTATATCTCATGAGGCATTGCAGTTCATATTTTGATATGGGATCCAAGGATTGGAATGCTTGGTAGTTCAACGTTTGATGGAGTTGAGTTTAGAGTAGAGTGGTTGCTTGGGGAGTTGACTGAGATTCTTTGGCCATTGATCATTCTACTCATCAGGAGCATGTGGGTGTCATGTGTGGTGAGCACTTGGAGAGACCACATCTTGAGGGGAGTCTACCTTGTGTCACACAAGTGGATATGGGATCTTGGTATCATATATAGCTGGATTCAGTTATTGCTTGAGGACAAGAAATCTTCCGGCAGGGAGGACTGTAATGTCCCCATTTTTGGACATTATAACATTACAACATTTCAGAGTATTATGCCTACCCAAGTAGCTAGATAGGGGTGACAGAGAGTTTGGGAGATACTGAGGGGTTTATTTGGGCCTGACTTGCATTGTTCATCATCAAGATCCATTCTGCACAACTTGGCTTTGGTTTCATTGCATTCCGACGATTTTCATAATTTTGAGTTATTATGGGTCATATCTTAATTAAATTCACTAAGAAGGTCATAATGGACATATTACTTGGAGAAAAATCTTAGTGTGATATCTCATCAGAATCGGGAAGAAGAACACTACAGGATAAGATGGTGAGATGTGACTTTCAGTGGCTATAGAAGCCATAAGGATGGATAAATCACTTTTTAGAGGTAAAATGGTTAATTAATTAATTAATTAAGTGATTTAATCAAGGAATAATAAAATAAAGTAAAAGTCACTTGGAGGGAAGAAGTCAACAGTGAATTAGGGTTTCAATAGTGATTTAGGGTTTTGGAAGTCAACAGTGAATTAGGGTTTCAACAGGGATTTAGGGTTTTGGAAATCTATAAAGGAAGGGTTAGCGACCTAATTCATCATTATGCAAATTATGACTTGTCATTGAGGAGAAGAGGCACATCTCAGAAGAGATAGTTTAGTGTATTCCAGGAGGAAGACACCAGTTGGCTGATTTCAGTGTTGAAAGACACACCCTAGTCACCGGGAAGATCATCCAGGTCTTCCATCATTCTTTATTGATTCCGCAGTGCTCCCATATTCCGGGTATTATCTTTTAGTTGATTATTTGTATTCCGGCTAAGATCCTTTTGTATTTTGATCTAGCCGAGTGTTGTTATTTTATTCAGCTGCATTTGCTTATTTATATGCCGACTAAGATCCTTTGTATGTTGATCTAGTTGAGTATTGCCAGTTATTCAGCTACATTCGACCATTTTGTAATCCACAGAGATATCATAATACAAACTTTGCAGTCCTTTGTCATGTTTATTATTTGTATGATCATTTAAATGCTATAAACCTTTGATCCTACACACACATTAGCAACGTTTCCTAGACTGGCCAAGTCAGGAACATTACAGTGGCATCAGAGTTGGTTTTCCTACCAGCCTAAGGGGAAAATCAGATAAGGATGTAGATACATCATTACCAGCGAGTGGATTGACAGGAGCAGAGATGGAGCCTACACCCATTAGATGCAGGGAGCATTGCTACAGTTGCAAAGTTCCTTGGAAGCCAAATCACCGATGTAGGGGTAAAGGGAAGGTGCACATTGTTGAGGTGCACTATGAAAATGAGGATGAAGAGATGCATGTGAATGAAACCATAGATGCCTATTTAGAGCAGTCCGATAAGGGTAGTGAGTCTTGCGCATCTAAGGGACAACTGGAGGGATAGGATGATATCGCATATCCTTCATCTTCCCCATCAGGTAATGTTGAGGATTCAACACTTCAACATAGTGGTGACACTTGTGAGGATTCATATGTGTTGGCACTTAAACATAATGAGATTAGGAGGTTGGATGACCTACCGGTGGGTGTAGACATAACTTCTAGGAAGTCATGTATGGAGAATGATGAGCTTCCTATGATGAGTGAACCACATTTTTCATCTTCTCAGTCACCTATGCTAGCTACGACACATGAGGATATCAGTGAAATTCCTAATATGGTAGAGGAGCCTTGTGTGGGGATTGTACACAAGGAACATATGGATCTGCAGACCCAGGAGGAGAGGTATGTCTTGGAGATATTTAACCTTACACATACCTATTAGTATGACGAGAGTGAATCACCACTCTTGGAGATTCCATTGATGGACCAGGTTGTGGAGAGCGACAACTTGTTGGGACACTCACTCCCAGGATCGATCTACAGTGATGAGGATGCACTCCTTATTGGTCAGAATGACCATATCACATGTCTGGACACATCTGTATGGGATCTAGGCGCAGATGATATTAGTAGGGTGAGTGCACAGGAGGATACAATTGCCCATATAGGATATGGTGCAATTCAGATAGGGGTTGCAGTTGGTGATGGCGTGCAGTGGCATGCAAAAGGACTCAGTAGCACAGGGGATAGTAGGTTGTTCAATGCCTTATATTTTGAGGAGTGTTTTGTTGGGGATTCCATTTTTGACACTAGCAGTGAGAGGCATGAGGTAGCACCTCAGCAGGATTGTGACCAGGAGTCACGACACTTGGTAGGAAAATTGAGAGTCAGTGAGGGCATGATCATGGCAACCACTAGATGCATTGATGATACAAATGCATTGATGGAAGGTTATTGTTGGAGGGCCTTGATGGCACAAGATAGTTTAGATGGGGGAATTTTCATTGATGACTTCCATACACTTAGGGAGAGAGTGATTGTGATGAGGGTCAACTACCAACAGTTGTTGATGTATGGGGATTACCTATTGGAGGTTGGCAAGATGTATCATACGACATTGAGGGAGTAGGAGGTTGAGGTGGACCGACTCACTCATGAGTTGGTGAGAACACATGTATTCTTGGAAGGCACACATAAAACCCTTCAGGAATCAGAGTACAAATCAGAGGATCTCCTTGAGGAAACTAGACAAAAATCCACTACACCTATTTCAGCAGAGAGTCAGATATATCCCTCAACCACATTGTGAGAGGATGTTGGTGGTTTAGCAGTGGATCACTAGTTGAGGGAGGAGCATGAGGAGTACCTAGGATCACTGATGAGTATTTAGAGATATGATCCAAAGATACATGAGGATATCCATAGGTCACAGGGACCACCCTTCATGAGGGGTGGTGAGACAGTTAGGCACACACGTACACATGGGGATTCCAGAGCTAGGGGAAGTTTTGAGGACACTTCCATTTATGTTCTAGGATTGGTTGACCTTCATGTAGAGGATGACCCCGTAGTACACCCAGGATACATGATGTTGTAAGTGTATATAGGAGATCACATGAGTATACAGGGGCACACAATGATGAGTGGTAGTTCACAGAGACATACAGAGTTGTACAGTGGGATTCAAGGGGATGCAATGGATTGCAAGGAGGAGATGTACTTAGTAGAGCATGGATATTCCTCTCCCTTGTAGCAATATACAGATCTGGGATATCACCTTCACCGTAGCAGCAGTTGCGTGAGTGATGATGGATGGAGAATGATTGACCCGCATTTGGTGGAGGTACCTACTGTTGTACTTGATGGTTGGTGTTCAGTGATGAGTACAAGCGATTATTTACCATGGATGTCAATGGACGAGCTTTTGGTTAAGTCCTTTGGATTGACCAAAGCATATGATACTTTCCAGTCCTACAGTTGGTTGCAAATATTTATGATAGCCTTTCCCGATACTTTCATCATTGACAACAACACAGGGGGAACTAGACAGTGGAAGGGGACATGGAGAGTTGGTAGGCCGAGACCACTTGACAGGAGTGTCTTGATTTCACTCATCAGGAGATAGGGGTGGATCATCAGGGGAAGATAGTTGAGGCCATGGACATGATGGGGAGTATCCTAGGCCATTGGACAATGGATATCTCAGAGGTTGCTACATATTCAGACTTTCATTGGGATGAGGGTGGAGTTCTTTTGACAGTTACCCGTAGGGCACACCAACAGTTAGTGGGGATTGGAAGTGATGAACTTCCAAATTTGACATGGGATCCGAGAGTCCATTTGGTCAATAGTTTGTTTCATCTTATGAGGATCCAAGAGTGGAGGGTCCAGAATAGATACTTTGATAAGACATTCATGATTAGAGTAGAGCAACATCAACATGATGGTCCCTGTCAGAGACTAGCATGGGACCCTAGGATTACAAGGTTGGGCATTTTATTGACTGGTGGAGACAAGTGGACCTTTGGAGGGGGAGGTCCCCATGATTTTCCATTGAGTTTCAGTATTAGGGAGAGCACATCATTTGTTGGTGATTCGTTGAGGTCTTGTAGTACCTCACTATGACAACAACATGTTCAATCGGTGGGGGTCATGTTGGGTTTGGTATGGTCTAGTAGGACAGACTCATTTCGGTTTGAAACCGTGTGTCATTTGTAGGAGACTCATGGTAGTGATATGTTACAAGATTATATCTCACGAGGCATTGCAGTTCATATTTTGATATGGGATCCGGGGATTGGAATGCTTGGTAGTTCAACATTTGATGGAGTTGAGTTTAGAGTAGAGTGGTTGCTCGGGGAGTTGACTGAGATTCTTTATCCATTGATCATTCTACTCATCAGGAGCATGTCAGTGTCATGCATGGTGAGCACTTGGAGATACCACATCTTGAGGGGAGTCTACCTTGTGTCACATAGGTGGATATGGGACCTTGGTATCATATGTAGTTGGATTTAGTTATTGCTTGAGGACAATCAATCTTTCGGTAGGGAGGACTGTAATGTCCCCATTTTGGGACATTATAACATTACAACATTTCAGAGTGTTATGCCTACCCGAGTAGCCATATAGGGGTGAAAGAGAGTTCGAGAGATACTGAGGGGTTTATTTGGGCCTGACTTGCATTGTTCATCATCAGAATCCATTCTGCACAACTTGGATTTGGTTTCGTTGCATTTCGACGATTTCCGTAATTTTGAGTTATTATGGGTCATATCTTAATTAAATTCACTAAGAATTTCATAATGGGCATATTACTTGGAGAAAACTCTTAGTGTGATAGCTCATCCGAATCGGGAAGAAGAACACTACAGGATAAGATGGTGAGAAGTGACTCTCAGTGGCTTGAGAAGCCATAATGATGGATAAATCACTTTTTAGAGGTAAAATGGTTAATTAATTAAATAATTAAGTTATTTAATCAAGGAATAATAAAATAAAGTAAAAGCCACTTGGAGGGAAGAAGTCAACAGTGAATTAGGGTTTCAACAGTGATTTAGGGTTTTGGAAGTCAACAGTGAATTATGGTTTCAACAGGGATTTAGGGTTTTGGAAAGCTATAAAGGAAGGGTCAACGACCTAATTCATCATTATGCAGATTATGACTTGTCATTGAGGAGAAGAGGTGCATCTCAGGAGAGATAGTTCAGTGTATTCCAGGAGGAAGACACCAGTTGGCTGATTTCGGTGTTGAAAGACACACCCTAGTCACCGGGAAGATCATCCAGGTCTTCCATCATTCTTCATTGATTCCGTAGTGCTCCCATATTTTGGGTATTATCTTTTAGTTTCTTATTTGTATTCCGGATAAGATCCTTTTGTATTTTGATCTAGCCGAGTGTTTTTATTTTATTCAGCCTCAGTCACTTATTTATATGCCAACTAAGATCCTTTGTATGTTGATCTAGTCAAGCATTTTCAATTATTCAACTGCATTCAACCATTTTGTAATCCACAGAGATATTGTAATACAAACTTTGCAGTCCTTTGTCACGTTTGTTATTTGTATGATCATTTATATGCTGTAAACCTTTGATCCTACACACACATTAGCAACATTTCCTGGACTAGCCAAGTCAAGAACATTACAATCATCCCCAACAAGACTAGAGTGCCAAGGCTAAGAATCAACATGAATATATTATATGTAATACATATAACATATATGTTATAAGAATCAACAGGAAGTGGACACTACATTAAAGCTCAACTAAGAATAGGTTCCATGTACAAAAGTGTAATTTTTTTGCTAAACTATTTTGTTCAAATTTATTACTGGAATAAAGTTAGATTTTTTGTCAAAAATCTAGAGTTATCAGAACATCAGAGGTTGGACTTCTTTCCTCACTTTGAGAGGTCCTTCTTCTTTGTGGAATTTTGGTAATATCGGTTGATTCAACTCTATTTCATCCACCTTTATAATAGATAACTAATCGTCTCGGTTAAAAACACAAAACAATTGTGATATGTTTATTAACATTGCAAAAGGTTTAAAATGCTTCTAGAAACTTGTGACAACACTCAACAAGCTAAGCTTGCACTTCTATTATTTATCACATTCTTCTTAGTGGAAAATTAACCTCTAACACAAACTACAACATTCGGAGGCCAAAATCCTGAATTACATGAGACTCACAAATATTTGAAGTATTTGTTCTTGAAATGTCCATCATTATTTGTGTTACACACCTAAGTATTGCACTCCCAATTGTTGAACTTTAGTATGGTAAGTATCATAAGTGTCACAAATGGTGCATTATTAAGAGTCTCACTTAAGTATTGTAAATGTCACATCACCAAATATCATACTTAAATGTCGCATATACCGTACACATAATGTCGCATATTCCATACACATAAGTGTCGCACTTAAATGTCACAACTTTGTCACCATGAAAAAATGAATAATGCATCCCCTAGACAAATTGGAAGAGAACCCTATTAGTTGGAAGTCGAAAATCTACACTTTTACTTAATATTTTGACCATACTTGAGGATCATCACTGATCCAGGTGGATATCGGTGGCCACCCACCTTTTCCCACTGGCTCAAAATAGTTTTCTGGCAATTTTGGCAATTTACTATTTTTAGTAGGTTTTAACTTCTAGGGCCATTTTGAGGGCCTAAATGAAGGTTTTTCGATATTGAGGTTCTCATCGATAGCTAAAAGTGTGATTGATACCCCAAAATCAATCTCCTCAACGATACCTTTCCAACGAGCTATCATACGCCTAAAACAGAGATCGTATGCAAAAGTTACGACCCCGGGAAGTTGATGTACTAACTTACCCAAACGGGGCCCACATGACTTTTGGCGCTTCATCTCCTAGGGTTAGGTTTTTGGATGTCTAGGGTTTTTGGTATTCTTGTTTATTGTAAAAAGGCCTTCATATCCTCATTGTACTCATCTTCTTGCGAATGCGAGTAGCCATCACATCTCTTCTCAGAGATAAGCTGCCACCATTCTAGCGAGTCTTTCACTTTGTATTTTTACAGTCTCTATACATTTCTTTCATTAATAGAAATCGTGTATTACTATATCTCTGTGTTTATGGTTGCATCTCTGATATATTTCTGTTATATTATTGAATATTTGTGATATCTCTGTGCATTTCTTTATTATATCTCCAATCTCATTTCGTGCCAAAAATAATCCGGATCAGTGGTATCAGAGCAGGCTGCTCTTGATCATTTTTTCAGTGCATGTCCCCGACGAGGTCTGAGCATAGAAATTTGGGTCTCGATCTTGTCTCTCTTGAGGACAATTTCTCTCACACACCCGAGAAACCCTCGGAAGAAAAGAAAAATGACGGAGCAGATGATCCTATCAGTCTGTTTCTTGAGCAAGCTCTCACGTGACAGAGGGATGAAATGATGAAGAAATTTTCCCACATCCTTCAATGCCTGCCGATAGAAATAGGCGCATCTTCATCAAGCGACCACTTTGGAGGAACCTCGCCTTTCAAGGTACAAGTTAATTTTGATATTCCTGTATTTGAAGGATAGATAGATGCAGAAGCCCTAGACAAATGGTTAAATCTGCTAGATGGTTATTTCTCTATTCACAAATTTTCTGACAAAGAAAAGATCACCTTCGCACTCTTTAAAGCTCTCCCCCATGTCAAACATTGGTGGGAAACTTATTGGGAGTAGAGTTCCATAGTGGAGTCTGAAATATATGGGGCCGATCCCACTTGGGATTTTTTGTGTGGATGCGGTAAAGGAACAATATTACCCTATTGGAAACTATGAGGACTAGTACATGAGATGGACCACAATGCGGCAAGAGAGGGGCCAAGCAGTTCTAGAGTTCATAAATACCTTCCATACCTTGTGCAACAAGATGGGTATCAAATGATCTGAGTGACATTTGGTTCTGAAATACCTTGGGGCTCTACACAGATACATCCAGACTAAAATGGATTTTTTGGACATCTCATCACTCGGTGTTGCTTATCGATATGCTGTTAAAATCGAGCAGAAATTTAAGCACCAGAACAAATGGGATTTCGGATTTGTAAATCTGTAACAACCAAAGTATGAAAAAGACATCCATAACAAACAGTCTCTCGAAAACTAGTCTAAGACACAGGAAAATAAGGGTCGTGGGAAGACAAAGAAGGACACTGAAAAATGGTGCGATTTCCAGAAAAGCCCCTAGCACAACACCGATGAATGTTGCTCAAAATAGTCATTGGTGGATGAGATCAAAGACAAGGAGCCAAACCCTTATTCAGAATCCAATTTTGAAAATACTAGTAAAGGACAGATCATTGACGCAGAACCCACTGTTATTGTCACAACTGCAACAATTCAACCAAAAGAACCAACAGATCTCGAAAAGGGCGAGCGCCTTTTTCATTCACAAATGTGGGGTAAGGGGACCCCACTACATTTTATTATTGATAGCGGAAGCCAGAAGAACCTCATCTCAACAGAGGTCGTCAAACAGTTGGGATTGTCGACAACACCACACCCACAACCATACAACATCATGTGGCTTCGCCAAGGATGAGATATTTGTGTCAGCCACCAATGTCGATTTTCATACGACATCCAACCCTTCAAGGATGAGGTATTATGTGATGTTGTCCCACTGGATGTCTATGATGTTCTCTTGGGCTGACCATATATGTGGAAGCACCATGCTGTTTATGAGTCTTGACCCCGTAGTGTCATTATTACTTTGGGGGGTCATCTCTACAAAATACCAGAGGTAGTTCTGACTATTGTTCCACCTAAAAAGTGCCGCAAGGTAGTATCTCATGCTGTAAAATTTAGCTTCTTCACAATATGTTCAAAAGGAGAACGAAAGGACACTACAACCACTACAGCCTCGCCCCAAGCACCTTCTATCCAACAGAAGCAGGTCGAAAAGGCTGCAACAAAGCGCAAATATTCCTTCTGCACACCGTCCTCTCATGTATCTCAACTTGTTGAACAACCTCAGCCTCAATAGGTTCTTGACATACTTCCACAAACTAAGCAGCACGATGTATCCAACAATACAAGCAACTCACCAAGATGTAGATCGAGTGAATGCTTTTCCCTCTCCCCCGGGAACTTAACGCAATGGAGAACATTGCTTCCTAAGGAGGGAGGATTGATCCAGGTGGATATCGGTGGCCACCCACCTTTTTCGACTGGCTCAAAATAGTTTTCTAGCAATTTTGGCAATTTACTATTTTTAGCAGGTTTTAACTTCCGAGGCCATTTTGAGGGCCTAAATGAAGGTTTTTCGATATCAAGGTTCTCAATGATAGCCAAAGGCATGATTGAGCCCCCAAAATGAATCTCTTGATGATACCTTTCCAACGAGCTATTGTACACCTAAAACAAAGATCGTATGCAAAAGTTACGACCCCGGGAAGTTGATGTACTAACTTACCCAAACGGGGCCCACATGACTTTTGGCGCTTCATCTCTTAGGGTTAGGTTTTTGGATGTCTAGGTTTTTTGGCATTCCTGTTTATTGTAAAAAGGCCTTGAGAGCCTCATTGTACTCATCTTCTTGCGAATGTGAGTAGCCATCACATATCTTCTCAGCGATAAGTTGTCACCATTCTAGCAAGTCTTTCACTCTGTATTTTTATAGTCTTTGTACATTTATTTCATTAATAGAAATTGTGTATTACTGTATCTCTGTGTTTATGGTTGCATCTCTGATATATTTATGTTATATTATTGAATATCTATGATATCTCTGTGCATTTCTTTATTATATCTCCGATCTCATTTCATGCCGAAAATAATCCAGATCAATCACCCCCTTTCCCATACAGAAGGAGTGATGAAATCTGGACTATCACCCCCCTAAAGTGTCTTAGGGAGCGATAGTCGCCCTGTACTCAATGTTAAGGGAGTGATGAAGAGGTTGCAACTTTTCCACCTTTTTCTAAGGGAAATATTTGGGGAGATTTGAGTTTGTTTGAGTTAAGGATTCGAGCCATATCTCTTTTCTCCATCCTAGGCACTAAATCCCAACCTCATGAGTTAAATATTCAACCATTTTCCCAAGATATCTCAAATTTGTTGTACCTCAAACCACTATACAATGAGGGTCATGCCTCAGTGAAAGGGGCAAAGAATTAAATAACATCATACTTATGATCGTGTGAGATACAAGGGGCTGGAACAAAGAGCTTGGAGGAGACTGCTACAACATATACTTTGATTGTAAGTGCTTCATTATTGCTTTCCATTAATAGATAACTTGGCCTATTCCTTTCATGTTTATGCATTCAATTATTTACATGTCTATTGTTGTAAAAATCATCATAGATAGATCTATTTTTACTTAACATTATAGTGTGGAAGAAAGGGACCTCGTCTTGTTCTTTTGCAGGTATTTTCTTGTGCCTAAGAGCTTGAATATCAAGTTCGAAAGCCTGGACTGATGAGGACAACCATCGTAAAAAGGTGTTCCATTCATTTCTCTCTTCTATCCTACTTGTAGAAATAGATCTAAAAGGAAAGCAATTATCATTTGTTTCTCTTCTTTATTGGATCAAAGAAGGGGCCTTGATCCAAAGGGGTTTTCCTCTATTTGTAGGGGGAATTCACCAAAACACTAGTGAGTTTTTTTTTGTCAAAATAAGCATAATTTTTTTTAGATTTGTGTTGGCCCTCAACCAAGTTTTGAGGAAACATTGGTTGGGATTGACCACTTTTTGGACACCAACAGGCTGGTCGAAGATGGAGCGCCCAGGCAGAGCTAAGATTGCGGGATATCACTTATTTTGTGGACCCAACAAGGGGTTCATTAGGGTTTATGTAATGGGTTATGGGATGTTGGCCCATGCGGTTACCCATGATTAGGCCTTTTTGTAAGGAATGTAAAAGTATAAATAAGAAAAGATTCTAAGGTAGAAATAGAGAAGTAAGCAGTTTCTAGCTAAGTGCAAGAGGCAGGTAGTTCTAAGTTGCTTTGTGCAACAGACTGTGTATGTAAGGCTCAGTGCCTCATAGAGGAGTTGGCTCTATGCCTTGACTTGATTTTGGGAAGGTGAATCTGGTGTGCAGTGCGTAGATCACCTGTCCGGTGTGAAGCTTGGCTATGTGGCTTGGTGCACAGGAGTGGAGGGATGTAAGAGATTGGAGTCTAATAAAGAAGAAGAAACAGTTGGTGGACGTAGCCCCACACTGGGGTGAACCATGTATATCATGTGTTGATGGTTTTCTTTGTGTTATGATATTTATGTTGTAGATCTTCTTAGTGGATTGATTATAATTAATGATAGATATATCTATGAATTCTTAGTGGATTGATTATCATGAATGATAGATAGATATATGAATCCGTAGTGCTTTGTCTATGTTGGATATGTTAGATCTAACTTCTGAAGCTAAGTGTGATGTATATTTTTTCATTTTTACTGCATCGATCGTTACTTAGGGTTTGATCTGCATTGTGAATAAAGCTAATGAATGAATGTGTTTTATTCCTAAGTACTCTACGAGGTGTTATAATCACAGATCCATGTCCCAGCTTGGTTACAGACACTTGAGTCTTGTAACCCCCCTGCCTCTACCTCGAGTGAGACTTCGCCTTCTTCGCGGGTGTTGCCGAAAGGGTTGGTAGTTAGGGTTTTGTTGGTGCACTGTTGAAGTGTTGAACCCTGGGTCTGCCCCTATGCCAACAAATGGTTATGTTGTTGGGACCTGAAACTGTGATTGTTGGGAAGTAAAAGAAAAGCGAAGCTTTGTGTGTAGATATGCTATTGTAGGGCACAATATTCTACTTGACCTGCGAAGCTTTGTGCTAAGAAAGAAACCCGATCTGAAGAAAAAGAGGTAAGATATTGAAAGAGGTAAATCTTTTTAGAGTAAGATAAGTGGAAATTTTTGTTTTGAAAGAATGAATCTAGGTATGTTTGATAGATTATGTCCTAGTCTGAAAGATAGGGTACATTTAGAAGAAATATTTGATCTGAATAAATTTGATAGAAATAGAGAAAGATATGTTATTCCTATGCATAGAAAGAATTTTTGGACTAATAAGTGGATGCAGGAACCTAGAAAGAATTTTTGCAGATTGCAGGTCTAGAATTGTGATCCTAGTGCGTAGTACAGAAGAAGTTGGGGAACATACAAGAGAAAGAGAGGATTGACATTATGTTATAACTGCAGAAGAACGAGACATCTTGCTAAGGAATGCCTTGGTGCAGGTCCTATTTGTCTTTGTTGTAAAATAGTTGGTCACGAAGTTGAAGACTGTCCAAGAATGATTGCTAAAGTTGAACAAATGAACACAAGTCAAGAGAATAAGAGAATATTAGAGAATCATAAAGAGAAAGAATCAGAGAAAGCACGGACTATGATAGTATAGTTTAAAGAAGTAGTGGATGATCACAAAGATGTCAGTTTATCAGATATCTTGAAAGAAAAATAGTGCATAAGTACAAGAATAGGAGACTTCGACATAGACTGTGTTCTGGATGAGGAGACATAAGTGAATATTATGACATAAAGCACTTGAGAAATTTTGGGAAAGCCTACTGTGGTACCTTCACTGGGAAGGATAGGATTGTTTAAAGGAAATATGATAACCCTATGTGGAAGAGTTACTAATGTATTTGTTATCATCCATGTAACATCGACTCAAGAAAAAGTTGAAGTTATTAGGTTTGTTGAGAACAACGCCCCTTTTCCATGTTTGTTAGGAATGACTTGGATCGAAAAGGATCGGATCAGAAGGAAAGTAGAGGAAGAAGCTACAGAAAAGAAAAAGAAAGAAATAAGGGATTCCATAGCTAGAAGAATAGAACAACTGATGGAAGAATGAGAAGTTGAGTCGAAGAAACATAATGCAAGAGAATTAGTTATCGAGGTTAAAAGAATGCAAGAAGGGTTGAGGGACCTATCCATGCAAGAAATAAGAATACCCACCTTGGATTTAATAAGAAAAGAGGTATTACCTTTGAACCCTTTGAGAACTCATCAACACCGTAGAGCTACTATACTAAGAGAATATAAGAATAAGAATGGAAAGATGAACCCAGAGACTCAAATCATAGGAGAGAAGGCAAGGAAGATCAGTAAGACGAAAGCCAAGTTAGAAAAGTTATAGGAAGTGACAGAGAAGACTTCACAGGAGGCAGACGTGTAGGATCTGAACCTTGTTGGAACAGTAGAACC
Organism: Picea engelmannii; assembly: GCA_009831015.1. Classification (NCBI taxonomy): domain Eukaryota; kingdom Viridiplantae; phylum Streptophyta; class Pinopsida; order Pinales; family Pinaceae; genus Picea; species Picea engelmannii. The sequence goes on along the minus strand of ML814537.1, from coordinate 152,552 downwards.
AAACAGAATGGGACTTCGCCTTGGCGAAGCTATATGACTGTTGGAGGCACCTCGACTGTTAGAACAATTCTTCAAATGACTAGGAAATGCATTTATGGGTGATTAGACCGTGTTTGGGATGTTGAGACCGCACCATAATAGACAGATTCACATTGATGGCGACACTCCTGTCCATTGGAGGAATCTATTATGATACTCACTTATTTATATCACTGTGGGAAGGGATGAGAGCAAGGAGAAACTACAGTCCTACTATAAGATGATAGACGAAGATATGGAACAGATCACGAAGGAGTGGCTGAAAGAGTTACTTGTACCAGTTGATGATGCAGATATCTTTGACCCTAAAATTATAGGAAGCCCCTTGGTCACCCAGGCCGAGCATGTTGGACAGACCAGTGCAAAGAATAAAAATAAAAAGGAGGAAGTTCAAAACACAGAAACTGATGAGGAGGAAAACACAACATAAGAAAGTAGACCTGACTCACCCATAGGAGGAGGAGATGAAGTAAATGCAAAAGGAGGAGGTGAAGAAGGAGAAAATCAAGGAGAAGGCAAGGCTACACCACCGAAGGACCCCCCTACCGAGACAAAAACATCAAATAAGAGGAAGGTTTCTCCGTATAAACCTTCAACAAGAAAGAATACCCGCGATAATAAGCCCTAGCTAGAGGCTATGCTCATGGAGGATGACATCGGTCTAGTCCACAGAGTGATGGAGGATGCGTCCGAGGACCTCTTATAGAGATATGGCACGAAGAAAGAAGAGTTGTATGTAAGAGTTCAGAAGGAGCTGAAGGAGATACAATGATCTATTCAAGTTATCCGTGCAGTACCTACTACGCCCTCCTCGTCGGAGACTGCAGAGTTGGGGGATGAACCAAACCAACTTCAAATATTGGTAGATGCAACAAAGGCTCGGCTTCAACAAGTCCAAGAAGAAAAGGAACATTCTATAGAATCCCTGAAGAAAGAAAGAGAGGAGATCTTGGAGCAACTACGAGTTGTGTGGTACTATGCAATCGCTTATGAGAACAAGAGGGATGAGTTCCAGGCGATGCTCTAGGAGGACAAAGAAAAGATACAGAGAGAAAAAGGCTAGTTTCTCATAGAGAAGACTACAATCAAGGAAGTGGTGAGAAAATCACTTCGCTCTATTCTAGGCTCAACACAAGAGGTGTTGATATTATGGTAGTTGCAGGAGGTATTTACCTCCACGTGTAAACCTGATGAGAATACAATACTCTGGGAAGAAAGAGAAACTCTAATGAGTTGGATAATAACCCTAGAAGACTTGTTGGCTCAAGAAGATATTTTATATTAGGTTATTAGCCTCCAAGAGAAGAAGTCGGCCAGAAGAATTGATATATACTGAATAGAAAGATACCCAAAATGAGAAGTCGGCCCAGGCAGTTAGCCAGAATTAATATAAATATAGGAGGCCAGTTCTCATTCTGGCAGGCAGTCTCAGAATTGCAGAGCAACAACTTGTGCGCACTGCAGTGCCTAGTCTTGTGCATAGGTTTGGAGGAGAGTTGTCATTGCAGCTACTGCAGCTAGCACTTATGCTTGGAATATCTCTTGGCTAGGGTTTGGAATATCTGATCAACTGTTATTGGTGTGCTATCCTTGGGGAAAGGTGCACTACCCTTTGTTTGACTATCTAGCATAGGGTTTGCTTCCGGAGTGATGCTCTGTCAAGGTTAAGGTGCTTGGAGGGTGGCTTCGGCCTATGGTTGGGTGACAAGGGTATTGTTAATGGTAAAACAAGCACATCCACTTATATTATAACACATTTTGGGCCCACACCTCCTTCATTCAGTCTAACCACTGGAAGGAAACATAACCATAAGGATATTAAGCTCATTGAAGAATTGTCACTAGGGTTTCTAGCAGGAGAAGTCACCATAGAACTACAACTAGGGTTACTAGAATGTGCACTTGCAGAAACCCTAATCCTCTTGTTGAGGCACCTTAAATGAAGGGATTGACCTAATCTCTAGATAGATCAGTGTGCCCTAGCCTAGCACATCTCCTGGTACTCTCAGAAAGACAAGACATGAAGTTTGAGATTTTGGTCAACTCTAAGGTTGACCAAGTCAAAGCAGGCATGACTTACTCCATGAAGTCAGAGAACAATTTAGATGGATCTTCTAACTTCAGAGCGTAGAAGACAAGGATTGATCTCATCCTTGCCAAGAATAAAGTGCTAGATATTGTGAAAGGAAAGATCGTGAAACTAGAGTTTGAAGAAGGGAAAGAGAAGGAACCATAGAACTTTGCAGATATGGAGAAGTTCAAAGAAAGTGACATCAATGCCATGAGTATCATAGTGGATTCTATAAAAGGCCACTTGATACCCTACATCTCCCATCTTGACTCGCCGAAGAAGATTTACGATGCCCTAACAAACCTCTTCTCAGTCAGAAACATTGGACAAGTTATGAGTCTGAAGAATGAGCTTTGTGACATGAAGATGAATGATGATGACAACATAACATCATAATTTGTGTGAATCTCTTAGTTAAGATATAAACTACAAGCTATTGAAGAGATCATTTCAGAGAAGGAATTGGTAAACATAGTACTCAATGGTCTTCCCAAGACGTGGGCCGCAAGCATGAACACAAGGAAGGAGTATCCTACATTTGAAGAACATTGGACTTGCTATGCTCAAGAAGAATCCAGGATCAGTGCAAAATAGAAACCCAAAAGAAGTACGATGATTAAGCCTTCACAACAAGATTCAATAATTTCAGGAACAAAAGGAATTTTGGTTCAAGGAGGAAGCCAAATAAAGAGAAAGACATTTCAAAAGTACAATGCTTCAACTGTCGAAAGTATGGTCACTACAAGAATAATTCTGCTGAGCTAAAGAAAAGGAAGGAGACACACGAAGCATCAGTTTCCAAAGAAAAGAAACCTACAAAGAAGACTAAGCAGGATGAAAGAGACTTCTTCTTTTGAAGGTAACAATACTCTTCTTAATTCTTGTACTTATCTTGTTTTCATAATCTCTATACATATCTTGTATATCTATCTCTTAGAAGATAAGATGTTCCAAGAAGAACTATACCTATGGAAGAAAAAAAAGATAAGGTTTTCTATCATTATACAAGTCAGGATGAAATACATAAAGCAAATCATGTGGAAGCCATTACAAGAGACTTAGAAGAAGCAAGACAGAAAGAAGTTAGCAACCAAGAGGAAATTGAAGAAAGACTTATAACACTTTGTAGAAGAGAACAAGGATGCATACGGAAGCGTGGACTCTCCTAGATGGAGGGAGCTGATTATACATTACCAAGAGCATGCATGAATCAAGGATTAGGAGGGAGATAATCTAGTGATCCATTGAATATGATGAAGTATATATCCATGATAGAAACCATGAAAGGCAATACATGTTTAGTTTGACCCTAGAAGAAGACTTCTTTGAAGAGAAGCCTTAAAAATATCCCTGGTTGTCCATTCACATCCATGATCCTATGATGAAAGGAAAACGTGGAATCTTTAGGGAATGGAATCTATAAGAAACTCCATGAACCCAAGAGCTAAAGAAAAACATGAAGAAGAACATAAAGATTCCAAGAAAGAAAGAGAAGCCAGAACAACCTTTCATTGTGTCGAGAATCACAAGATTAACAACTTGATATGAACTCACTAAAAGAAATCAAGCAGAGGAACTAGAAGTCATGATGAAGAACAATGTATGGAAGACTTATGAATGAAATCATTGCGAGATCTAGAACTAGAAGTTTTCCCAGATGGAAGGAGAAGACTATGATGATTACTTGTTCCAATAAACCAAACATATCTCTACATGAGCCATTATATCATCCACAACATCCATGAGTTGGAATTCTACATCAGATAAATGCAAAGACTGTTCTCCAGAGCAATTGAACAAAGAGTGTATGAAGAGAAACCTCAATACTTTGAGGCATACTAGAAAGAGACCCTTGTATGCAGATGGAAAAATATAACTTGGTGGAGAACTTCCAGTGCACAGCAGAAGCGTGGTTAAGATTTTCTATAACAAAGATATTGTATCAGGATGATTACTCAGTAGATCAGATCTCATGATGACAGAAGAAGTGCAACATGGATATGTTCCAGTGTTCCAAACAATGATATATTTTATTGATCAGAGCTACATGAAGCCTTAAAAGAAAACCAGTGTTCTAGACTGAAGTACATTTGAAATCGAGCATTACATTATCTGTGATGAAGTCTATAAAGGATAAAGAGGTTCTCCAATACATATCTCCACAGATGAGCAGATAAGAAAACATTTTTGTAAATCTTCCATCCAAGATGAAAGAGTTTTGCGTACTCAAGCTGGAGCTCATGGAGACGACTTCCTTATTGAAAAAGGAAGAGATGACTCCCAGGTTGAGAGGGAGCATTGATATGTATTGATTTATGGACAGTCATTTTTCAGTTCGAAAAATGGTCCAGGATGAGAAGTTTCCTTTCCAGTTTGGAAAGTGGATTGATATTTCTGACGGACAGTGATTTCCCATTGTGGTTAACATGGGAAATGGTCCAGATTGATGATGTATCATAGACAACGACTTCCCATTGTGGTTAACATGGGGAGTAGTCTAGGGCAATCTCTCTTCTTGAGGGTTACTCAAGAAGACTGGCCCGCCTCGTCGGACATCGATTTCTCATTGTGGTTAACATGAGGAACGATCCATTTTGGAGGTTGATACAGGACAATCTTTTCCTCTTGTGGTTAACATAGGAAATGGTTTGGAGAGTCATTCCTTAGGGTGTATTCATTCTCTCTAGGTTCCACTTTGTTTAGTGTCGGAGGAATGGCCTAGGGTGGGGAATGGTCCAATCTCAACAATCAGGCACAAGCATTCTTTAGGGAAGATTCATTCTCTCCAGGTTACATTTTGTTTAGTGTCAGAGGAATGGCCCAGGGTGAGGAATGTTCTAGGCTCAAAAATCAGAACAATCATTCTTCCTTGTTTGAGAAGAATAAGGAATATAGCCTATCATTGATGTTCTACTCTAAGGACATATATTCTTTCAGATCTCACAGATGTGAGTTAAATATTGGCCCAGATGATTCAGTTTATATAATAACATTGTTTATGTGCAGGTTGATATCAGATGATTGTTATGAAGATTGTATGATAGTAGATGTATACTACTATGGTGGATATGTTCCACTATTCGATCAAGTACTTTTTTTCTACTTGGTGTGGTAGTATACCACTGGATTGTAGTTATGTACTAAAATGGATAGACATAGCTGTGTTCTATTTTTTTTCTGATTGCCTTGAAGACTATAAGAAATTTGGTAAATGATTATCAACTAGATGGATGATTAAAGGACAGAGATTTCCTAGACAGAAAATGGTTCAGAACATCTACTCTTCTAGGACGTATGTCCAGATTAGAAGAATGGCTCTTGTATCACTCTGTGGTTTGAATGACTTATCTAGCATAATGTATGATTACTTAGATGAAGTATGGTTTCGAGAGATGATACAGCTGATGACACTGCTAGTGATGATGATGCTCATGATCTAGTCACGAGATAGTCTAGATGACTATGTTGATGCTACCAGGTAAATGGTATGTTTTTTTTTTTTGTTCTCAAAACCATTACCTGTAATACCTCCCTAGCTAGGAGGGAGTGTTGATATTATGGTAGTTGTGGGAGGTATTTACCTCCACGTGTAAACTTGATGAGAATAGAATACTTCGGGAAGAAAGAGAAACCCTAATGAGTTGGATAATAACCCTAGAAGACTTGTCGGCTCAAGAAGATAATTTATATTAGGTTATTAGCCTCCAAGAGAAGAAGTCAGCTAAAAGAATTAATATATACTGAACATACATATACCCAGAATGAGAAGTCAGCCTAGGTAGTTAGCTAGAATTAGTATAAATACATGAGGCCAGTTCTCATTTTGGCCGGTAGTATCATAATTGCAGAGCAACAACTTGTGCGCACTACAGTGCCCAGTCTTGTGCGCAGGTTTGGAGGAGAGCTGTTGTTGCAGCTAGAAGTTACACTTGGAGTATCTATTGGCTAGGGTTTGGACTATCTGATCAACTCTTATTGGTGCGCTATCCTTGGGGAAAGGTGCGCTACCCTTTTTTTCGATATCTAGCCTAGGGTTTTCTTCCGGAGTGATTCTATGTCAAGGTTAAGGTGATTGGAGGGTGGCTTCGGCCTGTGGTTGGGTGAAAAGGGTATTTTCAATGGTAAAACAAGCACATCCACTTATATTCTAACAAAAGGAACATGAGGTAGTTGAGGTTCAAGTGATGAAGCTCGCTGAGGCCATCCAACAGCTTCAATCAAGGGTAACAGAGTTGGAGCTTCAAGCAGTACCTAGCACTATGCAGGAAGTGTGTGACCAGAGGGAGGAAGCCGCTAAGAGCGCAGTGGAAAGGATCAAAGTGCTCACCTCAAAATTCAAGTAGCTAAGCAACAAAAATGCATAGACCTACGAATGCCTCATAGAAGACCTAGAGCTTAGGAAGTTGGAAGCACAACTACAGAAGGCACATCAACAGGCAATGAAAGTCCAAGAGTAGATGAATTCACTCACTGAAGTCGAGAGAATGAAGAGATCACAAGAACAATGCGTGGCCCAACAACATATTGCTTCCATCCAGGGCAGAGTCATGGAGGTCACACAGAGGATACAACTGGTGCAGGAGGAAGCCTACATAATGTTTGAAGATATCGAAGGACAATGTTCACAACTAGAACAAGTGGTCACGACAGTGGAACAACGCCTGGAAGGGCCTGTTACAGAGAAAATGATCCAAGAGTTCACTGAGCAGGAAGCTCAGGTGAAGTAAAAAGTAGAGGCACCTCGAGCTAAGTTCGAGGCCTTCGAAGCAACACTGCCTAGATCTGAGTGACTTGGGACGAGTCACAGGTGAGTGTTGGGGGCCTGTTGGCCCTCGACCAAGTTTTGAGGAAACATTGGTCGGGATTGAACACTTTTTAAACACCGACAGGTTGGTCGAAGATGGAGCGCCCAGGCGGAGCTGAGATCGCGGGATCTCACTTATTTTGTGGACCCAACAAGAGGTTCATTAGGGTTTATGTAATGGACTATGGGATGTCGACCCATGGGGTTACCCATGATTAGGACTTTTTGTAAGGAATGTAAAAGTATAAATAAGAAAAGATTGTAAGGTAGAAATAGTGAAGTAAGTAGTGTCTAGCTAAGTGCAAGAGGTAGGTAGTTCTGAGTTTCTTTTTGCAACATACTATGTATGTAAGTCTCTGTGCTTCATAGAGAAGTCGGCTCTATGCCTTGACCTGATTTTGGGAAGATGGATCTGGTGCGTAGTGCGCAGATCACCTGTTCGGTGCAAAGATTGGCTTTGTGTCTTGGTGAACAAGAGTAGAGGGATGTAAGAGATTGAATACTAATAAAGAAGAAGAAGTAGTTGGTGGACGTAGCCCCACACTGGGGTGAACCACGTATATCATGTGTTGATGGTTTTATTTGTGTTATGATATTTATGCTATAGATATTCTTAGTGCATTGATTATCATGAATGATAGATAGATCTATGAATTCTTAGTGCTTTGTCTATGTTGAATATGTTAGATCTAACTTTTGATGCTAAGTGTGATGTATATTTTGTCATTGTTACTGCGTCGATCGGTACTTAGGGTTTGATCTACGATGTGAATAAAGCTATTGAATGAATTTGTGTTATTCCTAAGTACTCTCCGAGGTGTTATAATCACATATATGTTTCCCAACTTGGTTATAGACACTTGAGTCCTGTAACCCCCCCTGCCTCTACCTCGGGTGAGACTTCACATTATTCACAGGTGTTGGCGAAAGGGATGGTAGTTAGGGTTTTTTTGGTGCGTTTTTGAAGCGTTGAACCCTAGGTCTGCCCCTATGCCAACAATTTGTAGGTGATGGGAAATATAATAAAAAAATGTAGAAAGATTCAAATCCTTTCAACCAAAATGTGTTGATCACGGTGGAATCAAATCTCAAATTCCACTAAACAACAAGAAAAGTAGAATTATGTGCCCAGGTGAACATAGGGCATAAGGAAAAAGAGTGCTACAAAGTACACAAGGGAGTAGAGTAGGTAAACAATGACAAAATCTAATAATATAATGAAAAGGCTCTTTGATGGATTTTTTGTATCCTTGGAAAAAGTTAAGACATAATCATAGCATGTATGACTAAAACAAACAATGACAACTCCATCCAAATCATCCATAGCTATATATAGTGCAAATCCACTCTAAAGATAAGGGTTTGCAGGATTTTTGGGATTCTTGGCTTCCCCATTGGTGAACATGACAACCATACAATGAAGAATGTGAAAATAAAAATGTGGAAACTATTCCTATAGCTCTTATATCTAATATCTTTATACCAAGATTGCAAATTCGATAATTAGTCAGTTGATGCTACCTTGATTTATTTCATGGTTTAGAAGGCCCCATTCATAGGCACCAACATTAAAGAATTTGTATTATTTTTAAACCATTTGTTGAAACAATAGTTTATAATCAAGGAATAGCCAAAAATAGTGCAATTATTTACTTAGTTCTAAATTCTACCTTCTTGGTATTGGCAAATCCTTCATCTTGTTGGATTATAGAACTATCCAAGAACTTGT
>ML814537.1:127417-139403 GCA_009831015.1 Picea engelmannii | reverse complement strand
ATAGTGGATAAGACAAAAAGGGAGGAGGGGTGATGATAATAAGGGTGGAAATGAATCCAAAGCTAATGGTGAAGTGTAGTATACCTAGGGAGGTAATATGGGAGGTACCCAATGAGAATGGGGTTATGTGTTATTAGTGGAGGTCATTCAATGTAAGGTGGAATAGGTCCACTATATTATTAAACAAGGCCACTATGGTAGTTAGATATAATAAATAGGATTTCTAGAAGATTCCTAGAATATAGAGAATGTTATATAAAGAATTGTAAGCAATGTATTGGATCATGGTGAAGAATATTGTTATTGTACAAGCAAGTATTGCTTGGGAGTGTATTACTTCCATAAGGAATAATATATGGTGTTACCCTACCTCAAGGGTTTTGTCTACATTCTTGTGTTCAATATTGGTGAATGGTTTGGTTTATTCTTGGTTATGTTGATTAATTGGGTTGGTTGTCATTGATGTCAACCCTTGAATCAAGTGCAATAGAAAATTTTGGTAGCCCCAACAATATGGTTAAGGGACTTAATCTTGTTTTATGTATAATGGTATTAAGTTTAGTATATTTGCAGGTAAGACTATTCTATATGGATAGTATATGTCATTCCATTTCTGGTGATATGTGGAATGTAACATAACTCCTCACGGTGAGAGAGTTATGGCCCTTTGAAGTTGGATAACCCTCATGAGTTATCTAGAAGGTAAAAGAAGTCAAATTATTCTAGAAGCTCCAAAAAGAAGTTGTCTAGTCAATTGGGTGAAACTAGGACTTAATCATGGGTTAAGTTGTTGTAATAAGAATGTTAGAACAAGATTTGCCTCACCCTATGAAATCTTGCAGAGAAGGCCTTATTCCATTTCCTTATGCAAACTTGCCTTCCCTGTTACTAAAGTCCAGAGGCAAAAATATACTAATGGTTCCAACCACCACATTCAACAACATTCATAGCACAATGAGAGTGAATTAGTTGAGTAGAGGTAGAGCTTCCATAATTATCCCCAACATGATTTCTACTCTGCAATATAAAAATTGCAATAAAAAAAAAAAAAAAAACTTTCTTAGCTTGGCTTCCAGATCCCACAACTCCCCCTTGGTTAACCAAATACAAAATAACATTGTGTAACTCATTTTAATCCTTGAGTTTGATCTGTATATTCAATAATTATAAATACAACTATGATTTATTACATCTCCACAAAAAAAATGAAGAAACATATGGAGATCATTCTACAAATTAAGGATGGATACAAGAAGGATGGGGGAAATAAATAAGGGGGGAGAAGGAAGGAAATGGTGGTGGGAATACTAATGATGGTGATAGGGTAAAGAAGGATAGTGGATAAGACAAAAAGGGAGGAGGGGTGATGATAATAAGGGTGGAAATGAATCCAAAGCTAATGGTGAAGTGTAGTATACCTAGGGAGGTAATATGGGAGGTACCCAATGAGAATGGGGTTATGTGTTATTAGTGGAGGCCATTCAATGTAAGGTGGAATAGGTCCACTATATTATTAAAAAAGGCCACTATGGTAGTTAGATATAATAAATAGGCTTTCTAGAAGATTCCTAGAATATAGAGAATGTTATATAAAGAATTGTAAGCAATGTATTGGATCATGGTGAAGAATATTGTTATTGTACAAGCAAGTATTGCTTGGGAGTGTATTACTTCCATAAGGAATAATATATGGTGTTACCCTACCTCAAGGGTTTTGTCTACATTCTTGTGTTCAATATTGGTGAATGGTTTGGTTTATTCTTGGTTATGTTGATTAATTGGGTTGGTTGTCATTGATGTCAACCCTTGAATCAAGTGCAATAGAAAATTTTGGTAGCCCCAACAATATGGTTAAGGGAATTAATCTTGTTTTATGTATAATGGTATTAAGTTTAGTATATTTGCAGGTAAGACTATTCTATATGGATAGTACATGTCATTCCATTTCTGGTGATATGTGGAACGTAACATAACTCCTCACGGTGAGAGAGTTATGGCCCTTTGAAGTTGGAGAACCCTCATGAGTTATCTAGAAGGTAAAAGAAGTCAAATTATTCTAGAAGCTCCAAAAAGAAGTTGTCTAGTCAATTGGGTGAAACTAGGACTTAATCATGGGTTAAGTTGTTGTAATAAGAATGTTACAACAAGATTTGCCTCACCCTATGAAATCTTGCAGAGAAGGCCTTATTCCATTTCCTTATGCAAACTTGCCTTCCCTGTTACTAAAGTCCAGAGGCAAAAATATACTTTTTTCCCACTTGTACGCATCTTGCACCCTATACAACAAGCGTATACACAGGCTTCTCCACTAAAACTCCTGTACATTGGGATTTGTGCCAAACAATCAAAATTAAATGTCATGTTTCCATGTCACGACAGGAGATTTCTGATCCTTGGCCTTCCATATACTGGAAACGTTATGACCTGACCCTTCAATTGCATTTTGAAGGCTATAAAGAAGCCAATTCAGAGCTGTGGAAAGAGAGATAATTCATCTTTGAGAACAAAGTTACTCTGGAGAAATTATTTACTTCATATTGAGTCTGCATCCCTTTGTCCTTTAAGTCTGAACACAATGTTCACCCCCCAAGCTCTTCCCTTATTGATGGAGAACCTCTTTGTCTCCCTTATATGATCTTGCCTTTGGTGGAGGATTGAAGTGGTGGAGGCCCAGTTGGAAGGAACTTAGTTTCTTGGTTTCGAACCGTGCTGACATGGAAGTATGTAATAGTTTCACTTCCGTTGATCATTTATTAATAGAGATACTCCTTTCCCATCCAATTGATATCTTGCAAATATATGTATTATTATCCATGGGCGTATTTGTTATGTATATTGATGGATTATGCTATCTAATGTGCTAACCTTTTATATTTACACCATATGTTTGTTTTCACTTGTTTGTTGAGAACTTGTTGCAAGTATATAGCTTTGGGTCAAAATTCTCAACGATGGACATCATCGAACATAAGGACGAGGTAGGCCTCTTTCTTATCTTGCTTGCACATTGGTTTATATAACATGTTGTTGGGATAGAGTTGGTTTCTACAATCATTTCCGTCTTTTGTGGTTCACCCTAGCCATAGAGAGTTTTTCCTCGTAACAGAATTGGCGACCATACTAGGGAGTGAATATTCTTTCTTAGGGTTTGAAGTACTTTTCTCCTTAGATTTCTCTCATTTCTATTGTGGTTCTTGTCGCATCATTGCTTGACAGATCCTATTCACTCTAGGTCTGAGTTTTCATCCTTTCTCCCTTGCCTGGGTTTGTTTCAAATCATATATGTGCCTTTTTCCTTGACAGTCATGTATACACGTTGGTTGTCTCATTGCAAGTTGCGTATATATGCTATGTTTTCTCAAACATTTGTGCACACACTTTTTCCTTTCCTATTTGCTTGGTCTTGTGTTTTTTGGGTGGGATTTGATGCTTGTTGAGCCTTCTTAGCTCCCTGAAGTGCCTATTGAGTGCCTGTGGGATGACGAGAAACCCTCTTTTGGTTGAATTTTTGGGTGAAGTTTTTCTCTTCATCTTTTCATTTTTATTGTCCTTATACATTGGGCTGGGTGTTTCGTTGCTTGATATCCTACTTGAGTTATTTCATTTTTATACACAGTAAGGATATATATCAAGTTACTTTTCAGTCCATGCATTTTCAATTTCGATATATTGGAAATACAAAAAATAAGCATTTTGCATTGCTTGGCATTTTTGTCTTTTGAGTTTTTATCATTAGCTTAGTGCATACAATGAAAGATTGCATTTTATTTCTGAATTGCAGAGTTGAATTTGAAAATTTCATCATGTTTAGAAGCATATCATACATTAAAAGTCAAATTTAGGACTTTGCATTATTTCCATATTTACTTTTCTTGCAGAGTCATAACACCATGAGTTTCATCACCATACCTTTTTGAGTAATCACGGCCATAAAATCAACACTATAATTTAAAATTTATTAGTAACGATTTTATTTTCTAGGGTGCACAAACTAGCCTAGGATTTAGTGCCTTGGATTAGGATTTTGTGAGTAAACTTCTCCAAGGAAATTAAATCAGCATATGTGTCTGAGTCAAGGAGTGGATAAATCCATTGTATAATTGGTAAGATTAGGAGGCTCCGCTCACACCGAAGTTAATCACAAGGTCGCGCGAAGTTGGTTGAAGGGATATCCCCCTGATACCTTCCTAGCGTTAGAGATATTTTTGGGGATCTGTTCATATCTAGGGATCTTATTAGTGCCTTTACCTTCGTGATTGACGATTCTTTCAAGGTTTCAGGCTTTTCTACCTTGCACATACGGTGGACTTGACTTACGACTTCTCGCCTATGCATCGATTATATAGTGGTTGATTAGTTGCTTGAATTAGGTGTCTCATAGGTTACTTGTAGGGGTTATTCTACAGGTACCTTGGGTCAAATAAGGGTCGGACAACACACAACCTTTATGGAGGATTACCTCTTTGGGGGGATCTGACCGATTGGTTTTTAATCCCACGAGGGCCCTTATAACTAATTTTTTTACCTCCGATCTTTAGCAGGGAGTCTCAAGCCCCTCTTGGGCAAGACATACCTTCTTTAGGGAGGGAGGCCAATCAACCACTTTACCCTATTTGCATGCATATTGGCCATTTGACTTTTGGTGTTCTCTTTGCTTACTAGTTGGCCTTAGGATATATTTTTTGTCTTTAGAGTCTTAAGTCATCGTGGAGTCGGACCAGCCTCCCTGTCGGTCCCGTCGCTTGTTAAAGTTACCACCAGATTTCGTGTCCTTGCCTTCTAAAAGGTGTAGAGTCATTATACGTGGTATATACACATCCATCGTTAAGACTTGTGATTCTACAAGGATGAGTATTGAACCTGGTCTTCAGAATTCATGGAGCCCTTCGACTCCCATACCCACTATAGTTAATGGCACCCCTTCAACTCTTGCAACCTCTATGGTCATAGTTCCTGAGGTACCTATCATTACTATGGCCCAGCCTATAGTTAATGATCAAGCTACCACCTAGAACCCCTTTGGGTATCTTGGCCACTCACTGGGATACAATGTTCAGTCCATCCCTATGGCTTCTAGTCCATTTTCTTATGGTATGCCTAACTTCACTTTGCATTTTTCGAGCTCCATCCTAGCTGCTGGACCTATTGCTAGCATTGGGTTTTGGGGCAGTACACCTCCCTACACTCTTTTTTCATTTGGTGGATCTCAAATCCCTCAAATTACTCCTAATATGGGAGGTATCCCTGCTTTTAATCTTGGGTCCAATCCTCCTACTTTTGGGTGGAATAGTCAACCTGGCGAACAAGCTTCGACTCAAGTTCCGTCCTACAACCCCACCTCCTTAGCATAGATTCTAAACAATACATTTGGCATGACGAATCTGCCTCTATCCTCTGGTTTCCAACCTAGAGGAGGTCATTTTCACACTTTGGGAAACCCCCAACATGGATCTAATCTGACTGGGAGCAATTTCTATAACCCTCAACAGAACATTCTAGTTGGAATGATGCCCAACCAACCTTATATGAATCAACCCGAAGGAGGTCCTTATAATGCCAGACAAGGCCATGGTGTTTACCAGAACACTAGATGGCCTACAAATCCGCAAGCACAATATTTCTCGGGAGGTTGGTGTTGGATTACTGAGAGGGGGGGTGAATCAGTAATAAAGCAATTTAATCATTTTTAACCATATAATCCAAGTGTTATATCAATGTAGCATTATCATCCAATAACTGCAGAGTAAATAAGCAATGAACAAATGAACAATCATACACATACACAGTACACCATTGTTTTACGTGGAAACCCAAATCGGGAGAAAACCACATAATGCTTTTTCTTATATGTCTTGAAGAATTACATTCATTGGAAGCACCAAATTCCTTTGTTTTCTAGCTACAACTAGAAGGAGGCTCCAACCCCCTAGTTTCTCAGGTTACAACCTGAGGGAAGCTCCAACTCCCCAATTCTCTCGCTACAACCATAAGGAGGCTACAACCCCCCATGTTCTCCGGCTACAACCAGAAGGTGGCTACAACGACCTGTCCTTGCCCCGTCCCGCCACCCTGAAGTAGAAGTCGAATGATGGAACCATTGTCACACTATCACTGCGAGATATACCACTATAAACCTGTACCAATAAATCTGAACCATGCATCAACCATGCATCAACCTATACCTCAACCTATAATCAACATGTACCATAAACAAGTGCATCAACGATGCACCAACTTGTACCAAACAACCTGTAATCAAATTGTACCATAAAAAAGTGCATCCAACCATGTAACAAGTGTGTACCAATCATGTGTCAAATACCCATAAACTACAACTCATCAATATGTACCAACATCATCAACTATACACCTCATGTATATGCCAACTCATCAACTACTTGTCTTAAACATGTACTCAACATGTACCTCAACCAAAATCCCTCATCAATTTCATCATCCAAATCTGATTTGTAGATCTGTAATAGACCTAGTGTATATGATCACATTCTTGCAAACCTTCCTTAACTTTAACAACAAAAGACTAGCATTTTCATCAAACTTTTCTTTAGTCTCACATGCCTAGTTTTGGATTAGTCAACAACCCTAACTTGAAGTAATCAAAAATTTCTACCTGTAATGTATAAATATCTTAAAATTATACACAATGTTCTTCTGTTTGTTTTATGCAATTACTCAAATTTTCACTACTTGGAACCTTTACGAAAAGGAGTTATAGCAAAAATGACATACCTTGTTGAATTCTGGTTTATTCTAGAGAGCGACCTTGTAGAGCGTGCCCCACATGGAATATTTGTTGAAATGATCTGAAAATGTTACAAAACATACTAAAAACTGTACCCTAACCAACACATTTGGTCTCACTGAATTTGGATCTGTTATGAAGAAGTTATGACATCTTTACCCGAAACACCTGTTTTTGACTAGTTTCAGGACTAGCCACAAACCCTATTTTCTACAGAGTGTATCTCCCAAAATACAACAACCCACAAGATGAATATTTTACCAATGATACTTGGATATGTTTTATCAATGGAATATCAATTTCATGGTCTGAATCATTATATAAAAAACATTATAGTGAAAATGGTGAGATGACATGTAAATAACATACCTTAGAAAGGACCATCAAAAGAATTTATCCTTCCCTGCATTTCGGCCTTCTTTTCTTCACCTTCCCTTAGAATTTCGGCTTACATATCCTTGGTTACCTAAGACACATATAGATATTCAATATTCTCAAGTTTATCTTAAATGAGAGAGCCTTGCCTCTTATTTATACTCTTCAAGTAGCTTCCTTAAAAACATCTTCTAGGTCACTTGGCCCCACTTTCCTTATTTAAGGGTTAACCCACTTCTTATTTGTCCATTAAATTTATTATTGAAATAATTTATTTTGTATTCACTTTGAATTATAATACACTCATTACTTCACTTTATTATTTACCTTTTAAAATCTCTTAAACCACTTTGACTGCTTTGACCTTTTGGGGCTTCTAGATGACATATGAGGGTCCTCCAACTTTGTAAAGCCATAACTCTCAAACTATGAGGAGTTATGTGACGTTATACATACCACCAGAAATGGAATGACATGTAATATCCATATAGAATAGTATTCTCAAAAAATATATCATAACTCATATAGTTATTCATCAAACAAACTTGGGTCCATTACCCAAACCTGGGGTCTCCAACTTCTCATGGCCATAACTCTCTAACCGTGAGGAGTTATGTGACGTTCCACATACCACTGGAAATGGAATGACAAGAAGTATACATCTAGGATAGTTTACCTAACAAATTCATTGTCCTTCATCTCATTATTCCATAATTAAGCATGGGTTCTCTTACTCCATAAAGCGTCTTCCTGTGAGAGATTTCACCATAAGGGGACCACTTTGGAGTTCATCCACCTTTAATTATTATCAACCATGATAAGAAAATAACAAGTCATCTTTACATCAAAAAATATTGGGTCCATTACCCAAACCTTTGTGTTGCGGGGATTTCTTCAAGGGTTGACATCAATGACAACCAACCTTAATCAACAATCTCCCCCTTTGGCATTTATGGAAACACTCTGATGCAATACTGAAATCATATCACTCATGCTCCCCCTGGAACCATGCCTCTGTCCTCTGTATCTGATAAATTTCCCTCTATCCTTTGCATCTGAAAAATCTGCTCCCCCTGGAACCATGCCTCTTTCCTCTGCATTTGATAAATCTCTCCCCCTTTGTCATCAATGTCAAAGGTATCTTTCCATCCGGGGATGCTCCCCCTGACTGAATTGTCCTCTTATGGTGCTTCCTTGTGTACATATAAGACATATAAGATAAGCATTAAAAAAACATTCATTTTGGAGTAGAAATAACTCCAAGTCTTTGGCAAAGATATTCAAAGGCTTCCCGTGGAAGTGGTTTTGTAAAGATGTCTGCCACTTGTTCTTTTGTGACCACATACTCAACTCTAATGTTCTTTTCTGCAACCTGTTCTCGTAGAAAGTGATACTTGATTGGAATGCACTTCATCTTGGAGTGCATCACCAGGTTTTTTAAGATACTGATGGCACTTGTATTATCACAATATATTGGAATGGGCTCAACATACTCAACCTGTATATCTGTCAAAGTTTGTTTCATCCAAAAAACCTGTGTACAACATTTTGTTGTTGCAATATACTTCACCTCGACTATAGATAGAGATACTGATGATTGTTTCTTTCTTAGCCATGATACCAAACACTCACCTAAGTATAACACTACTCCACTGGTGCTTCATCGTGTTAGAAAAATAGGACCACAGAGAAATAAAATAAAACAAATGCAGAAACAAAACACAGAAGACACACAATACAAGAGAGACACAGATTTACGTGGTTCACCCAGCGTGGGCTACGTCCACCAGAGAAATTGCCAGGTCCTTCCTTTATTATTATCCAACAAATGAAGGGATACAACCTACATCAAAACATGTTGTAACTTTCTCTTCTTTCTCTCACAGTCTCCTCTCTCAGAATACAATATTCACCATCATCCATAGTCGCAATACATTTCCCTCATAAAAAGTGGGTTTCCTTCTAGGGAAAAAAACCCTAACATAATCTCTATCATTAGAATAGTGACCTTATAATGAACAGTCCAGATTTACAATGAAATTACAATATACTTTTACAAGGCAATTTTTGCTTCAGGGGCTTTGCCCCCAAACCCCCGCTGGGAGCCCGCTTTCCCCCAGACCCCCCAGCCGGAGGGATAGCCCCCCTGGACCCCGCAGAGGGGGTACCCCCCCTTTTCACTCTTCCACGTGGAAGAGTGTACATACTTCTGGGGTGTAAATACTTCATGGGGTATAAACACGGCTGAAAACAAGGACCTCTGAATCAGGATGACAATCATGCTCCACAACCAACACATCAGTCATCAATAACTTTCCCAATATACATTTGTCTAGGCAATACGTGATAGATCTTTTCCTTTTGGATACCATAATCCAAACTCTTATGTTCTTTTGAGATATATGAAAATCCTCTTTACTGCTAATACATGTGATTCCTTTGGTGCTTCTTGAAATCATTCCACCTGTCCAACTACTTGCATTACATATGGTCTGGATGTTGTCACATATAGTAGGCTTCCAATCATTGACCTGTATTGCCTCTGATCCGTAGACTTCGAATCATCATATTTGCTCAACTTGCAACTAGTTTGCATGGGAGTGACAACTGGTTTGAAATATTCCATTCCGAATCTCTTTAGCATTTCTCCGATATACTTGGTTTGAGAAATAAAAATTTCTTGGTTTCTTTGATGTATCTGAAGTCCCAAAAAGAAGGATAGTTCTCCAAGTAGCGACATTTCAAATTCTTTCTTCATATCTTTTACAAATTTCTGGCTTAACCTGTCATCATCACTACCAAAAATAATATCATCAACATAAACTTCAATTAATAAAATATTACCTTGACTTACCTTGATGTAGAGGTTGTTATCTGCACTTCCTTTTCTGAACCCTGCCTGCTGCAGATACTTATCCAGTCTGGAGTACCATGCTCTAGGAGCCTGTTTTAGACCATACAAGGCCTTCTTTAATTTACACACATAATCTGTGTTCTCTGACAACTTAAATCCTTCTGGTTGTTCAATGTAGACTTCTTCAAGTTCCCCATTCAGAAAATCTAATTTTACATCCATCTGATATACTTTAACATTTTTGGAGCATGCATAAGCTAAAAGAAAACAGATTGCTTCCATTCTGGAATCTGGGGCAAATGTCTCTTCAAATTTGATTCCTTCAATTTGATCATATCATTTACATACCAATATAGATTTGTTCCTTGTAACATGTCCATCTTCATTCAATTTATTCCTGAAAACCCATTTTGTGTCGATCACATTCTTATTTTTTGGTCTTGGAACCAATTCCCAAGTGTCATTTTTCTCTATTTGATCAAATTATTCATCCATGGAATTATTACAAAATTCATCCTTTTTGGCTTCTTCAAAACAGTTCAGTTCAATTATAGATAAGAGTGCTAGGTGTGTTTTTTCTGGTGAACGATTTTTTCTTCTAGTCTCAACTCCCGCATCTTTGTTTCCAATAATTTGATCTGAAGGATGATTCTTCTGTACTCGTTTGCTAGGTGTCTTTGGAGATACTTGTTGAACTTTTTCTTCTTCTTCTGTCGGATTCTCTTCATCTTCATCTTCCTCTTCTACTTCCTTTTCATCTTCTTCTTCGAAAAATTGTTCCATTGATTTGTTTTCTTCTTCCTTTGATTCCGATCTGCCTGTTTCATCAATTGTTATGTTGATTCTTTCCACAACTTTGTTTAATCTTAGATTGTAACACTTGTATGCTTTCCTTGTACTTGAGTAACCAACCAGTATTCCCTTGTCCACACAAGAGTCAAACTTTTCCATTCTTCCATCTTCTCTTTTGATGTAGCATTTGCTTCCAAAAACTCTGAAGTGCTTCACATTTGCTGGTCTTCCTTTCCATAGCTCGTAGGGAGTTTTTTCAGTGTTGTTTCTGAGCATTAATATGTTTTGAATGTGAACTGATGTATGCACTACCTATGTCCAAAAAATATCTGTCAATTTGTAATCCATTAGTATTGTTTGAGCCATTTCCTGTGTAATTATCATCCATTACGATAATGTTCCTTTGTCTTTGAACCACTCTCTAAACCAATCTATGAATCCATGCTCTCGTCCACTATCATATGTCTATCCAAACCTGCTAAGTGTTATTACAAATACATCTCTGTCCATATTGTCCAAGACTCTACTTGCGCAACTGTCCATAATGCTAACCCATTTATCATTATACTATCAAACTGTACTTCTGCTAACTGATTGCTCTGAATATGTCTTCTCAAACTCTGCAAGATGCTCGAAGGATGGTTCTTTAATTTGTCATAGCTATCACATAGACTCCCCCTGTCTAATATTCATATTACTTGCGAATCTCTAAGATGTATGGCTCAAAACAATTCCTGCTCTGATGTGTATTAATCATCATCTTCATTGGTAGATTCATCATCATCTTTATTGGTAGATTCATCATCGTCTTCATTGGTAGATTCATTAACTCTCAGAGCTCTAACTTCTTTCTTTCTATCTGTGGATTCATCTTTCACTACAATGTCTAAAAGTACAATCTCTTGAACATGTTCCTTATTTACCTGTCCTTCCTTTCTTTCAGTTATTTTCCAAACCTTTATGTATCTGACATCTTTCCTTTTCTCTGTAGAATTTTCTTCATCTCATTTTATTGTCAATCTTGCGATCTCTGGTACTTGGTCTTTGTTCACCTATTCTTCCTGTTTTCTTATCCATACTTTCTTATATCTGATATCAGTATTCTCTTTCATGGAAGTATCAATCATGCTTCTACAATCACTGGCTATGTGTCCATAGTTATGAAATTTGTAACACTCAATGTTACGTGTGACCACATAGGC